>VDFB02109042.1:43154925-43357110 GCA_007258455.2 Sequoia sempervirens
TAACATTAATGGCTCAAGTTGTGACTTAAATGATTGGGAACGAGCAAACACATATCAACGATAAAATAGAAGAAATGATTAAGGCCTTTGCGTTATTAGGGTTTTAGAAGGGTTTTAGCCCTCAAGATGAACCCTAGCAGATGAAGAACGAAACCCTAACCCTTAGAAGACTATGGCAAAAAACTTGAAATGTAACCATGGAACCACTAAAAAATTTCAAAATTCCTATCAGACTAAAGGTAGATATGAACCTTATCAACACACTTCCAGAACTGCAAGACTTGAAATCAAACTACAAAAATATGGAGCAAAATGATTTCTCCCAGACAACACTGCAACACAGTTCACACACTGGTGAACACAACTTTCTCTATACAACAATCTAGACCAAGAAACTCTGGATATAACACCTTTGATCAACATATCTGAACCACATAAGTAGATCTTCAACACAGAAGAAATGCAAAGCAAAACCAGTACACTTTGTATGCCAGAACACCTCTACAACACATTGTTTCTTATTTTATTCAATTTTTCTCAAAAGCACTTGGAAACCAAGCACCAGAAACACATTCTCATCATCTTCACCACTTCCTCATCGACCAAACCAAGTGCAACACAACTTAACCAAACAATATCCATAAACAAAATCTTATCAAAACAACACTAGAGGTTGACACCAATAACACTTAACTAATGACAACATAATGAAACTAATCAAAGCATCATCACAACTTTTCAACCATCACTAGTTGACATTAATGACAACACAAACATAAGCATGTTAACATCAATGACAACACCAACTACACATACTTGCAACATGGTGAACTTCAGTTGCTTTGTTTTTCTTTCTTTTTTCCCACCTCATGTCGAGGTGGCCAAAACATTCTTTAAATGTGCAAGACACGATGCTTCCATGACAAATATGTTGATTAGCATGGTGACTGAAGGGATTGAATGTGAATGCAAACAAGAGAGTTTCTGCACAATTCAAACGGTCATTTTCTATCAAGAACTTGGCAATGGTGGTCATGATCAGGGAAGTGATTGGGATGAGAAGACCTACTAACAGTCATATAAAAAGTTTGATTCTTTTCAAAAGTTTGTAGTTGATCACCTAAACCTACTTTTGAGTAATCAATTGAAGCTAATGGACAAACTGAAGTGGGGATTAATTTTCCACCAACCCTAGCCATGTAAAATCTCTTGTAAACCATCAATGGGAGAGGTTCTAGAATTTAACATAAGGGAGTTGCCCCCATGAGAATAACATTGTCAATTAAAAAATAAAATAATTATTATTTTGATTATTTTATATATTATTAATTATATTTTTTATGAATGGTAAAAAAATTACATATTATTTTATTTTTATTTAAATTTGAAATAATTTTTTATTATATATTTAATTATATAATTATTTTCAAAGTATTATATTTTACATATTTAACATTTTATTTATTAAAACTAATTTATGCACTAAAAATGAATAAAAATAATTGTGAATACAAATATTTTATAACATTATTACTTTTGTAAGTATATATTTCATTTATTTTGTATATTATCTCTAATAGTTTTTAATAATGCACATACACCATTACACTCCATTTGCAACCACTCTAATTGTATCTCTCAGCATAATCATTTATCCAAATTTGATTGGCCATTCAAATAAAATTTAATCATGTCATATATATACAAATAGAATTAACTGAATTGTAGAATTAAAAGTTTTTTAAGTGTAGATAAGTTAGTATAGATATCTTAAATATATTTCTAAAAGATGTGGAGAGATCAATTTGAAACTATTTTGAATATATTATATTTTATTAAATATTACTAATTTGACATAAATAGTTGTGAAATTTAAGATGAAAGATTACGGATTTTTGTTAACACAAGTATCATTACACTACCCCTTGTTCAACATCAATTAATTGAACAAAACATAAAAAATATCAGTTATATTGATCTTATATCTAAATACAACTAGATTTGTGAGAATGAATTGCGAAAAGTAAAGTATTTTTGTTAACACACGTGCCATTACACAACAGTTATATTGATATTATATGAAAATACTAGATTTGTGAGAATGAATAATCATTGCAAAAAGTAGTTATCTCCAAGAAGAAATGTGAAACGCCACGCTCCGTGTTTTCTTGGTATTGTTAATTTGTATAATGAAGTGGAAATTAAGTCATTATCCATACAAAACAGTAATACTTTGTAGCTCTAAGGAATTAAAAACTTGCAAGAGTGATAAACAATTTATCGAATACCACCATTTCATGAGAGAGTATGTAAACATTGCAAATGAAATGAGATGATAATCCATGTATTAGTAGATAAGGCTGAATTTAGAATCTCACGTATGGTTAACTTCAAAGTATGTCTTGAAAAAAACACTAGTTTCTATTGTTTGAAGTAGAAAAATCAGAGGCATTATAAAACGATTTTTTTTTAATTATGCAATATGGCTCAAGGGCCCAACTTTATGCTATGCTTGGCTGAAAGAACATTTTATCATCTAATTCCAACACATCAGACTCTTGGAGGCAGGCAACTTGGACGTCCAAAATTCTCTCTACATAAAATTTTCCAAAGTCTACCAACCATAACAGATGTGACTCTGGAACGTTCACAGGAGTTTATACAACTGCATTGATGGAGTAATACCTTACTGAAATGAAATACCTTGCAAAATCTCCAACTGCATCATCTCAAATTATAATCCTCACAAAAGTGTATAATATACCTTCAATAATGTTCAATAAACCCATTGAACTGATATTGCTTCATTGTGCAACATCTCTAATTACTGGACTGAAAAGAAAAACAATCCCTTGATGCAATTTGAATACGTGCCATAATACATCGTTAACTTGCCAATTCAAGGTTAGCGCCATGTCAACAAGGTGAGCAAGTGCTACAACAATTGTCTTACTACTGTTGTGTTGATTTTCATATCCACTGGTCAGCAGCAAATGAAACATTTTGGCAAGGACCAAGGATGCTATCATAGAGAGCTGAAACTAAACCTCCTACCCTGTTTCATCCTTTAAGATGGTTGCTTTCTCTACTGCCTCTAAAAAATCACAACCAATATGTTTTTCTTTGATAAAGAAATGCCACCACAATTGATCATTTCTTCCCATGTAATTTCTTGGAGAACCAGCTCAAGCTTATGTAATCCTCAGCTAAATTTCAGCATCCAGCTCATCTCCTCCTGCGAACAGGTGATCGTGATCTCGACTGCTTGTGCCTATAATTAACAAAAGTTAACATCATAAATCATAAAACTTGAACAAAAACTCACCTTTTACAACATACTGCATGGATCATCCATCCTATTGTTAATGTGTCGTCGATTTTACAAATTTTCTTAAGTCATATTAAGGAAAATAGTCGGCCTCTTACCTGGAATCATGAGAAGGATAAGGGGAATGCCTGCGATGAGAATGCCTGGCATGTGGTGAACGAGAACGAGAACGAGACCGCGAAACTTGTCTAGAAATAACAATCATCATACTCATTGGGTAAGTTAAACAAATTTAGTTGTGAAGAAACTTCTTACCCCACAAGAAGCGACCTGCACATATGACTTGAAAGATTACAGAATTTAACATGCTAGGTGATTAACACCACTTAAGCCAATCTATATATATTCCACAACAATTGCCATACTTTATTTTTCCTAGACATGCTGAGTGGCATTCCATACCCAGAGGAATTACTAAAGAACATATTCAAAAGGAGTTGTAATGCCAGAAAGCATCTAATTAATGAATTAATGGCATTTGGTACTTCTCTCGAATGGGAACCAAAAAAATTCTGGTTATCTAATGAGAATCATTCTTCTATATTTATATAATCTAGCATTTTAGCTTCTTATACTTTACTGTATTTTCTGTTTTTTATAGGAGGATGGGTAGAAAGCAAAAGCCAAACACTAAGTTATGTAGATCTACACGAAGAAATCTCATCATTATTGGCCACTTGTGGTGCTTAAAGGCAAATCACAATTCTAGAATCAAAGACTGTTTCTACAGTAATGTGGTTTGTGAGGCAAGCAATGAGCTATTGTTTAATCTCTTATTATAAATAAAAGAGATCTTATTACAGAGAGCATTAAGATATGATGTAGCCTGAAAATTGATACTAAAAGATATTGTGCTTATTAGCAGTTGTTATTAGTAATGACTCATCTCTTCATGTTTATAAAATATCCATATGTTTATCAGGTATATATTTTGCCAGTATTGAAATTGATGCACTATTGAACAGGCAAGTCTCATTCATAGCTTAAGAAAATGGAAATAGAATAGAAACTATTAAGAGAAAATTGATGAAAAGCATTAAATCAAAGCTATTTTCCAACTTGAGAATGCTTGTAGAAAAACAATACCGCTATATAGAATACCACAAGCAAAAAAGCAAGCCCCACCTATCTATAAATTTAATATTTTCAATAAGCTGCAGAGTAGTAATAGTCTAACAAAGTTTTTCAAAAATAGAACAAAAATGTTACCCTTTCCCTACAAAACATTCACTTGTACCTCTTTCGAGATCTGGTAGGTGATGGTGATGAACTTCGCCTGCTTGACTGCAACTTCCTATAGCAATTATAGAAATCAAATTGATTAGTAAATGCAATAACTGATAACTAATTTACTGTTAATTGACATACCAGAAATATATACTATATAGAGGAAGAAGAAGCACATCTCTACCTCCGTCTTGTTCTGTCTGTTCCTTCGGGCCCTGAACTACTATTATTGCTATCATACGAGTCAACCTTGCTGTTTCGACCTCTACTGCTTACTGATGATGAGCGTTTCCTTCTCTTTCCAGTATCCTTCACATCTCTTTCTTTTCCTGTGCCATTCCTCTCACCCCTCTCTTTATCACTTCTCTTACTATTGTCAGTTGCCCTTTTCTCTCTAGCATGATCCTTCTTCCTTTCCTTGTCATGTGTCCGTTCTGAATCCTTTCTCCCTTCTCTCTCACGGTTCTTTTCTTTATCACTTTTTTTGTCCATAGCTCTATTTTTATCTCTGTCTTTTATCTTCTCTCTCTCCTTTTCCTTCTCTCTTTCCTTTTCCTTCTCTCTATCTCTTCCCTTTTCTCCATCTTTCCCCCTCTCTCGCTCCCCCCGTTTCTCTTTCTCCTTCTCTCTCTCTCTTTCTCTTCCTTTATCCCCATCCTTCCTTTGCTGAACCATATCATGTTGCTTGTCATCTCCTTTTCTGTTTTTCATTTCTCTTTCCTCAGTTTTGACTTCAGCTACACTCTTTCTGGTATCAGTCTTGTCAATTCCCTTACTTCTGCTTTCTTTATCTTTGGAATCATTTGACCTCCTCCTGTCAACTTCAACATCATTATGGTTATTTTTAAAATTTACTTGGTGTCTTTCTGAACCCTTGTCCACATATTTTGAAGTACTTGGGTTTAACATAGCCTTCAGATTTTCATGTTCTTCACCAGCTCTTTCACCATCCTTGTTGACTAATGTATCTTCATAATGTTCTTTAATCCTAGGATTATCTTTCTCGTCTTCTATATCACTTTGCAGATCATTTTTTGACTTTTCACCTCTCCCATACTCAATAATATTTGATTGACCTGGTCTTAACTGGCCCACATGATCTTCCCTACGTTCACTTTCTCCCAGCAGACTGGCATCTTGCTTCTCTGAAACATGAGATAAAACCTGCTGAGTTTGTTCAGGCCCATCATCCTCGTCGTCAGATGCATAATTTGCAAGCCCAAGAACATTGCCACCAGGTGCACTTGAGCTTGAATTATCATCCTCATCCCCACTGCCTGCAGTAGCATTGTTGGTTGAAACAACAACCTTTGTGGATACTGTTGTAGGCTTAACTTGTGATGGTGGAGGAGATACCGTTAAAGTTTTTGTTCTCCCTCGATCACTTACAGGTTGCTTCTTAACTGAAATGCATAAGGCAATGCTAATTAAAAAGAAAGTAAACATTAACTCTACCAAGAGCACAAACACTAGTCATGTACAAAAATGGTTCAAATGAAAAACAAGAAACAAAAAAAGCAACCTTGAATAATGTCATCGTCCTCATCCAGAACTTCTTGGGCGATTTCATCAAAAAGGTCATCCGTCACCTGTGGCCAAACAAAAGATAACAGTTAATAAGGCCATTTGGAGAAGAACAAGTATAAAACAAACAAGACCCAATGCACCACAGAAAGCCATGCACATGAAAAATAGTAACAAAATAATGAAAGCCATTGCAACAGATAGCAAAAAGGGAGTGACTGCAGCTAACCTTCTTCAATACTTCTGTCAATACACGTTTAATTTCCTGATTGATTGCAGCAGTCCTAGTTGCTTCCACCTCATCCTTTAAAGCAAGACAAGGCAAGACTGACTGCATTAGAAATACAACTATAAAGGCTTTACCACTATTGCCATTTTGTAAGTGTAGTTTTATGAAGTCTAGAAATTTCAGTTCTTGAAAATTCAGGCAAACCTCTTCATCTTCATCATCACTAGAACGGTGAGAATCAACACTTCTGATATCTGCATAATCAGATTTCTGAAATGATTGATTTACATCATCAGATCCATTAGCACGAAAAGAATCCTCTGATGCATGGCCCTGTGCTGAGGTATTTTCTACAACAGCAGCTTTCTTTTTCATCAGTTCTTCTCTTAGCCAATTAGGCAAAGAAGCCTGCACTCACAAACCTCCTAGATAAATTAAAGGTCAAGGACATTATCACTGAATAACAATATAAGAGAGCATTTCACCTTCTTGGGGCGCTCAGGAACACCAAAAGCCCCATTATTGTCTCCCATAAAAGCAGGCCCAACCATTCCTAGCTGTCCAGGTGGTAGACTAGGGCTCAGTGGTCCCATGCCAAAAGATCCACCAATTGGTGGCATATTCGGACGGAAGCCAGGCCCAGGTTGTGGACCAGGAACCCTCCCAAACAAATGTGCTGGATGCCCGTGGATAGGATGAGGTATGGGCATATATGGATGTTCAAACTGATAATCCAAGTAATAAAAAGAATCAGTGTCTAGTGCAATGCACAAAATTCAAACAGAAATTACACAACAAAGACTTGTGTGCCTATGAAAATCAAAATACAATACCTGATGATTCAATGCAGGAGGAACAGGTGGAAATGGTCCCAACTGAGACCAGCCAGGCACTGAGGACGTTGGCCCATTATACTCTTGACCATCACTTGCCATTGTTTGTACAGGCTGCAAATAGCTGGATTGCTGATGTTGATGATAATCTTGAGCATCACGTTCAAATTCTGGTTGTTGATGACTGACTTCAGGAACAGGGGTCTCTTGCTGATCGGAATATGTAAAATGAGGCTGCTCAGTTGACTGTGATGTTGAAGTTGAATGCATTTGTGCCTGCAACATATAATCATCTTGTTGCAAATCCACAGATGATGACAATGGCGAATTTGAAGTTGGCATTTGCTTAGCTTGTTCTTCAAAACCTGCAAAGACATGTCATTGTTAATCATGTGCAACCAAGAAAGATTATCGGAAATTAGTGAATTTATAATTCTTCAACATTTTGCCACCCATTGAATATTAGTATTTAATCTAAGTTGCCGAATCGGGTACGGGCACGGGTACGGGTACGCAGGTACGATACGTGGGTACGCCAAATTTTTTTGGGTGGTTGGGTACGGAATCGGGTACGTCCGTACAAAAATATAATAAAATATTCAAATATATATATATATATATATATATATTTAAAATTTAATATATATTGAATATTCTATAATCTATTATATTATATAACTATTAATTTTAAATTTATTATACAATCTATAATATAATAATAAATAAATTAATAATATCTATTATTATTAGAATGAATATATTATTAATTATATTATTATTATTTATAATTATACAGATTTTAAATATAATCTTTATACTATATATTATATACGATTAGCTTATTATTATTAATAATTATTAATATTGTTAATATTAATAATATTATAATTATTAATATTGTTAATATTAATAATATTATAATTATTATTACTTTATATTAATATAACCCAAAAACCTTAAAAAATGCATTGCAAATAAGAATGCGTTGAAAAAAATTAAAAAACACTAAAAATAATTATTAACATTAACAATATTATTATAATTATTATAACTTTATATTAATAGAACCTTAAAACGCATTGCAAATAAGAATGCGTGGAAAAAAATTAAATAAAACCCTAAAAAACAATGCTGGGACAAACGAGAAACATTGCGGAAAAGCTCAAAAAGAACCCGTGCAGAGGAAAGTGACGGAAAATGGTTGAAAGAACCCCGCGCAGACGATGCAAGTGTAGAAAACAAACGCGACTCAGGCAGAAAGGACGCGGCTCGGCGAAATGAAACAAACGCGACTCAGGCAGAAAGGACGCGGCTCGGCGAAATGAAACAGTCAACGAATGCAAACAAATCAGAAATGACACGGTCAAATCCTGCGGAATCGGTCAACAAATGCCATGTCACCCTCTGAAACGCTTGGAATCGACACGCTGTTGATTGAATCGTTTCGGACTGACAAATTTCGACTCCGGTTCGTACCCACAACGATTCGTACCCGATTCCGACTCTGAATCGTTTCGGGTCCGGGTACGATAGTAGAAAGCCAACGATTCGGCAACATAGTATTTAATGACAAACACCATAAAAAATGCATTTGTGACTGTCACATGATAATGGCATAACCCAGAAAAATTCTTTTATTGAAATTAAGTGAACCTCCAGAGAGGCATATTGAGTTTTCTAATTAGATAAAGCATTTTTTATGTGAGCAGTCAACAAAAATCTCCAAAAATAAAGAAAAATAATATTCCAACTCAATGGCTAGCAAAACAAGAGGAGTCTTGTTAGCATATGCAATCAGATGATCACAAAAGGAGGAACATTCCACTATCTCAAAAAACCAATGCTTACAGTCAAATTATGGTTGCACCAACAAGAAAATTCTGTAGAAGACAATATTGATATAAGTTATGTCAAAGACAAAACCATCCAGTATTAAATTTGTGTTATGGAGCCACTGGTGTTAGTTTAGACAAGTCTCAAGTAAAAAATGGTTAATATTCCACGGCTACAGATATGCCACAAGTTGGTAGGACTTAACAAACTTACCAATGGATAAGAACTTGAAAAAATAAGAGCCCATGTTTTATGCCATAGTAGGTAACAGAATAGAAGGCAGATTTTGCCTTAAAAAGACTGAACAAATGACATATAATGTCTTAAAATTACATAGGCACTTCAACACCTGGAGATAGCTCCAAAACAATGAGTTTATTACTTATTAGAGAAGAAAAGGAAGTCTTTTAATCTTCTGAAACAAAAATAACTTATACACCTAATACTGCATTACATAGAATATGTTATTTGAGAAGAAAATAAAGCGTACTAATCTTCTGAAACAAAAGTAACTTCTAGAACCAATACAACTACTTATAGGCCATTGCAGGTCCCTTAAATAAGTATACTCCCAACAAAGTGTGGCCACCTCTTACAGAATGAACATAAAAATTTAAGCTAAATCAGAGACGGTTAAATCAAAGTAAATAGTACCTGGAACCGAAGAATAACTCAAGGGCATTTCTTGTGAATAATTAGCAGTAGTGATAGGAATGGTTCCTTGGGAAGATATACCCGATGCATTTTGCTCTTGAATTGCAACAGCATCTTTTGATCCATAAGACATAAACGAGATGTAGGAAGATGACACATCATTAGGAAAATGTGATGAAGAATCTTGAACCTGATTTGCAGTGACAGTTGGGGCAGATACTTGAGGTGGTTGAACAGATTGATGACCCAATGCTGGGAAAGAGGGTTGCTGAATTTCAGCAAACTGAGTGTGAAATGGCTGAGAATAATGACCTTGGTAAACTTGATGCTCAGCTGGCCTATTTAAAGGTGTAAACTGAGATTGTGCCTGCTGAGATTCCATAGCTGCCTTACCCGCTGCCCATGCTCTCGCTTTAGCAGCCCAATCATCTTCATTGTTGACTCCTGTGCTGTTACCTGCTACATGTCCCATTTGAAACATAAGCTCTCAGCCAAATATAGCTCCAATGCAGACAAAGGGTTTAAAAAGCAAACAAATTATCATATACCCGAAATTGCAACACTAAAATACAAAGATAACCAAACGTTGAAATGCAAATAAATAAATAAGATAAATAACTAAATTCATATTAATATATATAAATATATTAACAGTTAACATTATTATAATTATAATTATTATAACATAATATTATAAATATAAAAAAACATATATCTATATATATAAAACCCAATATAAAAATAAAATAAGAAAAATACATATTATAATGTAACAGAAATTATGTTCATGATGATAAGCCATAACATAATTCATAGTTTATGCAGCGATGAGAATTAAGTCTATGTTTAAAGAAAAGCAGCGATAAAATTCATTAATTAATTAAAGGTAGCAATTACCCTTGACCCCAGCAAAGGCATTGATTAAGGGAGAGGCAGTGAATGTTAGAGGGCGGCGATTGATAAAAGACAGTGGTGATTAGGAATTAGTGAATGCAAAAAGGCATTGCTTAGGTCTCAGCAAAAAGGGTAATCCTTCTCCATATGGTCACCCCTCTTGGGGATTTTGCAAGGTATAAGGGGAACATAAAGAGAAGAACGAAATCATCAAGGATATAGCATTCAAAAATAAATAAATAATAATCTGCACTCAGGAAAGGTAACAGAATGGAATATGATCAGATTTAAACACAGATATGTAAACAGCAAATAAGGACAGAAATAGGAATATTTCCTGAGCATAGCAGTAGGTATATTAATATGATATATTCAGATTTGGAAAGAAGAAATAAGAAGTCTGATATGGAAAGTATGTATGAAGAAGAAGATAGTTCAATGGAAGATAAATGATAAATATATAAGGGGAGTAAGTTAAATATAATTACATATACACAATATATATGTGAATTATATACGATTATGCAATAATGATGCTTGCAGCAATTATTGAGCTTTATAGGTAATTATGACTCTTTAATATAAGTATGGGTAATAGATTCTTATTTGTTTGATCTACACTAATGATATCTTCTTAATGTTAAGGAAAAGAGCAGATCTGGATATTGATAGTAGTTAAGGCATACAGCATAAGTAATCGATCAACAGCATAAGCTCTTACGCCATAGTTGCACGGATATGCATCTCCGACCCGTAGGACGCATCTCAGATACCCGTTATCACTTCCTTGTACCATAAACTCGTCGGAGACTTCTCAATTTTCATTTAAAAAAACATAAAATCCCTACATTTTGGCAAGTTTCCATATGAAAAGAAAAGAAAATGAATCGACATTTCTAAATTTAACGTGTAATATCAAATATGTAGTATGAACTCTTTGACATTTGTGCGTTTAAACTTTAAATTATTAAATTATATTAAAAAAATGGCATCTCCAAGTACCCCCATCTCCTATTTTCATCCCGTACCAGTACCAGTACTAGTCTCCTAACAACCATGTCTTGCACATATACATCAAATCCAATCAGAGTAACAGCATAATCAAATCCTGTAGTATGATGCTTATTTAATCAAATAAATATAGATATTAAACACCAATATAATAGCATATTATGTAGCATATATTTTCTGATATTATGAACAGTGATATTATTCTGGTTTAGCAACAATTGATCGTGAAGGGATGAGCCAAGGGATGAGCCAGGACTGCAAAAGGGATAACTGCGAGAAGGGCACCCTATTATGCAAAAGGGAGAACTGCAAGTAGGGCACCCTATTATGCAAAAGGGAGAACTGTGAGAAGGACACCGTATTGCAGCCTCCCAACTATCCCCGAATGAATCAATTGTTGAAGTAAATGAAGAAATGTCTCAACCATAAGAGGAGAGGTTGGCATGGTGGAGGAGAACTGTGTAAAGCCCTCACTTGGTACACCACCTCATGATGATGGTTGAGGACCATAGGTTAAGGACCACATGAGGCTACAGAAAATAAGGTCCTGCTGTTGGGCCTAGGGGAGGATACTTGGGGCACCTCATCATGTCCTCCTCATTATGGTTGAGACCACGTAGTCCTTGGGACTTGTTGTATTGATATATATAATCTTTCTTAAACTTAGAACTAAATGTATTTCATGGATTATGTCCGTCATATTCATCTAACATGGTTGCAGGTTTCCATAACCAGACTCACATTATCTTAATTTTAACTATAATCTGCTATTCATTTCATTTGGAATTGTGATTTCAGGGCAAAATATAAGGTGATCGCAAAAGGGGACATTACACAAATGAGTTTCAAAACCATAACAGTACAACTCCTTACAAAACACTCAACTCACCATTGCATGGACGAGATGTAAATGTACAAAGATAAAAACAAAAAAGGATAGAATAATCATTTTATAAATCTTGTAATGGAAAGAAAACCATTAATTATTTTTTCTTTATAAGCAACTACCTGTGAACTCCCAGGGTTGTTGATGGCTCCAGCCTGGATTTGCCCAAGCCTGCAGCAAAGTGATTGAAATCCAGTAAATTAGGTTAAACATATTAACTTTATTGCCTATACACTCCAGAAGAATATTCATCAGCAGTAGAGTAATTAAATTTCTTGTTCACAAAAAACAATATGGTCGAACACAACAAAAGTGCAATTAAACTACAATCAACGAGGAATAACTAAAGTTCCATTTGCTCCTTTACTTAACTCCACTATCCTTTCCCCAAGCCTAAGCATCTTGTGCCTTGCTTAAAGTGGGCCTACTGAAACCTGGATGGCTAAAAATGCGCATTAATGGTTGCCTTATGAAAGCCTACTGAAACACAGATGTCCAAATATGAACATCCCTAGGCAAGCATACTGAATTGATGTCCTGAATCAGGCTGAGACAACCTCATGCACAATGTCTGCAACTGACAAAGGAAACCCTCATGGAGTCAATAATTCACTTTCTGTGAAGAGAGATTTAGAATTGCTGACATCCAAATGTCCACCAAAACAAATCTCAGCAGTCAGATTTTATTTCAGTATTCAAGACGCAAATCAGCCAGTCAATGTCATTGAATCCACAAAAACAGCAGCATAGGAGACTTACGGATAATACTCATTTTGGTAAGACATTAGAAGAGGGTGCTGGTTATATCCGTTCTTAAGCAGGGTTACCCGGGGACACGTCCCCCCCCCAAAATCACCCGTCCCGGTTCCGGGGACGTCCTGGGTACCAGGGGACGGCTAGGGGACGGGGGGGACCGTCCCCCCTTTTTGCAAAAAACTGGGAAACGTCCCCGGGACGGGGGGACGGCTTCAGCCAAAATAGGGACGGCTGACAGTCCCAGGGACGGCCGGCCATCCCCCGCGTTTTTAAGCGCCCAAACACAAAAAAAAAAAAGCAAAAAATTTAAAAATAAAGCCCTGCCTATGTGGCATGCGTGGGCCCCACCATTTTTTGCTCTCTTATGAATGAAAGGAGGCCTCTAAAAGTTCATTATTTTCATTTTGTTTGTGTAGGGAGCCAAGGGTTTGAGAAGAAAAAAAATTGCAGCCATTGAAGGAGAAGGAGTAGCTGTTTGGAGGAGAGGAGGTTGAAAGAGTGTTGTTGGGAGTGCAAATCCATCAAAAAGGTATGCATTTTCTTTCACCATTCTTTTTTTTTCATTTTTTTTGCAAAATATGAAGTATGCATAGTCTGATTTTTTTTATTTTTTTCATTTTCAGTCAACACTTGCATTCTAAAAACAAAAAACATGAGCAACAGTGAAGGTGGGAGTGATAGTGAAGTTGAAATGCAAATTAGAAGGCAAACTAGAGAGCAAATAACCCCTACCCAACACCATCATTCATCAACCAATTCCAAAACTATGAAGGACTATGCAAAACACCCAATAGACAAAAAAAACCATTCCTTCAATTTGTGACAGCCATGGGTGAAAGACAAAAAAATTCAGGGGGGAGTAAGGTTTGGTTGTGCCATGTTTGTGAAAAGGAGTTTAGGGGCAGCTACACTAGAGTTAGGTCTCATTTTTTGGGTGAGGTGGGCCATGGAGTTAGAACATGTCCTGCATTGACAGATGCACTATTTATAGAGTGCCAAACAATTCAAATGGAGTGTGAAGGTGGGGTTCAAACTGGGTCTCCTTCTTTCCCAAGTTCACAATCGTCTATGCCTACTCCTACTCCTAGTCCTTCCACAGTTGGTAGTACTGTTATCTTAAGAGGAAAGAGGAAGGTGATTGGTGGTGATAAGGGAGCCTCAGTTGAGTCCATGTTTCAAAACCAAGCACGAGAAACCTGTGAATCCTCCATTGCCAAATTCTTTTTTGCCCATGCCATTCCATTTCATGTGGCCCGTTCCTCTTATTTCAAACAAATGGTGAAAGACTTAGTCGTTGTTGGTCCTTCATTTGTACCCCCTGGAGATCATAAGCTACGCACCACCCTCCTAGACAAAGAGTACTCCAAAGTTAATGTGTTAATGGAGGAGATGAGGCAAACATGGATGAGGTCGGGGTGCTCTATAGTGATGGATGGGTGGACTAATTGTAGACGTCGGCCACTCATCAATGTCATAGTCACATGCCCTGCTGGTTCTTATTTTCTTAGAGCTGTAGATTGTTCAGGGAAACGTAAGGATGCTGACTTCCAATTTTCCATTTTGAGAGATGCCATAGAGGAGGTTGGGGCTGCAAATGTGGTGCAGGTGATCACCGATTCAGCACGTGTGTGCAAATCGGCTGGGTTGATGGTGGAGGGTACTTACAGGCACATATTTTGGACCCCATGTTGTGTTCATGCATTGAACAATGCATTGAAAGACATAGGGAAGATGGATTGGGTGAAGAAAACGGTGGCAGAAGCTAGAGAAATTCAGATGTTCATTTGCAACCACCACACCTCACTTGCTCTTTTCAGGACATTTTCAAAGAAGGAGTTTCTCAAACCTGTTGATACAAGGTATGCCATTTACTTAATTTTGTTTCACTTTCAATTAGTATTCATAATCTGATTTTGTTTTAAATTTTTATTTTTTAATGAATCATTGAATTAATGAATGTAGATATGCCACATACTTCATCCTATTGGAGAGGATGCTTGAGGTGCATGAGCCTCTACAACTGATGATGGTCAATGTTGAGTGGACTAGATGGCCTAATGCAAGTTCCACTCAAGGAAAGGGCATCAAACAAAAGATCCTCGATGATGATTGGTGGGCCAATGTGAGGTAAGACATATTAGATGGATGATTTTCATATTAAATTTCTGATTTTAATATTTTAATTTTATTGTCCAATGTTCCAACTTTTGAAGTTTCTAACATGTCAAATAACTTGTCAACTAATTATTTTGAACTTTTTGTTTGCATTTTGCAGATATATTTGCTCCTTTATCTCGCCCATTGTAGATGTCATTAGATATGCTGATACAGACTCTCCTAGTCTTGGAGAGATATATGAGACATTTGACACTATGCTTGGGAAGATCAGGCAAGTTATTTTGGCAAAGGACCCCACTTTGGATTTATATGAGCAACACATTAGGCCCATTGTGACGCGGAGGTGGAATACAATGAACACCCCGCTTCATATGGCTGCCTTTGCTCTAAATCCAAAATGGTATGCACCAAGGGATGGTAGGGTGCCTCCATGTGATGATGCTGAGGTTTTAGATGGGTTCACACGGGCCATTGAAAAGATTTATCCAGCCGAGCAAGCTTCAATACTCCGGTCACAATTTCTAGACTTTGCTAATCTTAATGGCCCAAACTTGAGCAAACCACAGGCGAGGTTGGATAGAGCTATATTAGCTCAAGGGAACCCTATTGGATGGTGGACCTATCATGGGAGAGATACACCGCAGTTGAAGATACTTGCCACTCGCCTTCTTGCACAGGTTGCTAGTTCCTCTGCTGCAGAGAGGAATTGGTCCACATATAGCTTTATCCACTCTGTCAAGAGGAATAGACTTACCTCTAGACGAGCAGAGAAGCTAGTGGCCGTTCATAGTGCTCTTCGGCTTCAGGATCGACAGACTCCAGAGTATCGACAGACTCCAGCTCTACGGTGGGATATTGATCCCGAGGACGCGGCTCAGATAGATGAGGAGGAGACAGCTGAGGGCTTGGTTGGGGTCCCATTGGCTGAGGAGGAGCATTACGGTGGCAGTGACTCAGAGGATGACTCTGATTTTGATGCAGTTATGAGAGATGATTAGGGGCAGCAGTGCTCTTTGTTTATTTTGTAAATTTGTATTCATTATTGACATATGATATTGTATTTTGATTTTCATAGCAAACTAAAACTTTAAAACTATATGGCAGCAATGTAGCCTTTGGGCATTTTGATATAAGTTTATAAATTATAACTTGGAGGTTGTTTCATGATTCGTGTATGTTAATTTTGAATGCGTATTGAGTATTGGCATAATGTTGAACACAAATGTTATATGTTAATGTTCTATAATGTGTATTATGCATGCCTTATTCATGTTATCTATTGAATATTTAAAATTTCCCTATATTTTTTAAATTTTCCCTATATTTTTATATAGCCGTCCCCTGCCGTCCCTAATTTTGGCCTCAAAAATCGGAAACTTAGGGACTCGTCCCGCCGTCCCCTGCCGTCCCCGTCCCGGAAACTTGGGGTAACCTTGTGAATTTATGATCAGATTAAATGCACAGAAAATTAATTCAAAATCAGACACAATAACACAGCAGATACCCTGGGAAAACCCTCCTCTTGAGGGAGAAAAACCCAGCAACAATATATCTCTTATATATTGATATGTAAATCCAAGAATCTCCTTTTACAAAGGCCGATATGAAGGCCAACAAGAGACACTACAAACTGATGTAGATACACAGCAATGAGACTCAGCCTTATACAAATCCTCAACCTGCTCCTCTACAAAATTTGCTCTATGAATGTGACCACTTATGAATATGACGACTTATGATGAATATGAATAATGAATGCTAAACAATGAGACATGAATGGATATTTATACAATGTAGAGAGAGGGACATGTCCCTTCATGAAACAAGTCAACCACAAGAGATAAGCATGTCTCTTCAAGAATTCTTCTAGAAAATCGCACCCAAGGAGAAGAGGTCGGCCTCATCACAAACTCTTCATTAATCAAATAATTAATATTAACAAAAGACATGTCTCTTCACTTGCTTCATGTCGGCCAAGAGAAAGAGTAAATATAATTCAAATAGCCATTGAGGCTCCATTTGAATTATCTCCATACGCGGGTCTGGAAGATGCAGCCTGACGCTACTAGGACATCAACATAATTAACATGACAAGTAATAGAAAATATTAACATTAACTAAAGTCTTATCTATTTATGACTCACTAACTAAAGTCTTATTTATTTATGCCTCACGACCAACCAATTACACTCTCAGCTGACTACATCAACCCCCCCACAAAGTAATCGTCTTTCAGAAGACTGAAAACCAAAAACAAGCTAGCCAAGTCTGTCTTTTTCGTCCACTGCCATATGTTGTGCATCCTCCAACTGTGTGTCCCTCTCCGCCAACTACCTATCCCTCTTGCTCAAGACTACATCCTTCTTGACCAACATTCGGTCCCTCTCTACCAACACTCGCTTGGTAGTCCGGCCGACTTCATAAATGCCAAGATCCTCTCGGCCTCGTGTAGCACTAAGGAATCATGTCCCATGTCAAACTGTGATGGTGTTGTGCATGATCGTGGCACAAGGTGAACTGACTATGATACTGGTGACTTTGGGTGTGAGGCTGGTGACTCTGGCTGTACTGTGGTGGCTAGCTGCACTAGGATTTGGAAATTCAATTGAATTTGATGGGGGTCTAGGGGCAACACCCCTCGCGGGGTCAAGGGTGACCGCCCCTTGCGGGGGTTTAGGAGCAGCGCCCCTTGCAGGGGTTTAGGGGCAGCGCCCCCAGCAGGGTCAAGGGTAGCTCCCCTCACAAGATCGGAGGGGAAAAACTCTTGGCACGCTCCCTATTGCAATATGGGGCGAGGTGGAGGAGCGAAGCCCCCGCCGCCAAGGCCAATTTACCACTTCCGAACCCACACAAAACTCCATGGCGCACTTCATTTTCATGATTTTTGAAGAGGCAAAAAATAATGCTAACAAAGCCGAATAACACAAATTTTGCATTGTTTTTCTTATTCCTCTTATCTGCGCAATTTAGTTTCTCCCTTCTTGGAGCGATTTTCGCTTCTACGGCTTTGGCTCTAATTTGTTTTGATCATGCTATCTTCTCTTCAATTCGTAAGGCCTCAATTCCACTTGTTCGTACAATGCCTAATTTGAGTTTATTTCATACAGTTTGCACATCAATGATTCATACGACCTTCCTTAGCTCAACTCATACGGCCTTTTGATTAATGATTTGTATGGCATTGGAATTACTTCTTCGTACAGCTTTCCCTCTCTGCTTATCTTGTACTGCCAATTGCCTGTTCTTTCGTACGGCTTTTATCTGCAACCCTTGTACGACCCTTTCACATCATATGGCAATCAGCTTGTTGCTTCGCACAACCTGTATTTGCAAGCTTCATACGGATCTTCTGCCTCATATGGCAATCACATAATCAAAGATTTGTACAACACTTTTGAATCATATGACTTGATTGCATTGCCATTGTACTTCTCATTTCCCTCTTGTACGGCGAACTTGGCACTTAAGGTTTTCCATCGTACGACTGAGGTAATTAAATATCATACATGTGCTTTCTCTCTAGCTCGTACGGCTTTAGTGTTTTCAACTTGTATGGTCTTCAATTCTAGATGTCTTCATTCTGAACTCTCAACTTTGCCTTTTGCCTTATGTTTTTCCTCAAGTCGTACATTTCCCTTATTGTTGATTGATTTGGCGTCCTTTCTGCATGGTGCACAAACTTTAATATTTTTTAATTGAATACTCCATACTTTATTTTTCTTTTTATTTTGACTTCTTTCTCTCTCCTCTTGTCATTTTTTGATTCTTTCTTTTTATTTTTGTCCATTTTTCCCTTTTCTCTAATTTTCGAATTTTTTGCCTCCTTCCTACTTTTTCCACTTTTCTACTTGTTTTTCTTTTTGTCCACTTTCATGCTTTCAACTTTTGACACTTCCTTGTTTATTTTTTTCCTTTTATACTCTCTCTCTTCTTTTTCTAACTTTCTCTCACTACCTCATACTTTGTCACATTCCAACTTATCAGCTGGTGTTCTCTCTTTGTACTCTTCATACTCGACCAAAGATGTCTAGCTGGTCGTGCCCTTCTCTTCTTCCTGGATTTCTTGGACTGAAGGTGTCTGGTGGGACATGCCCTCCTCCTCTTCTTCCTGAATTTCTCCGATCCGTAGCATGTTACACTCTTGGTGAACACTTCATAATCTTCCATTTGCCAATGAAATAGGCCATTCAGCGAACTTGTCTCATCCTTCGAGCATTCATGGAGGTCTAAAATGCCTTCATCATTTGGCTCCATGGTTCCTCTTTCTTCCTCCATTCCCCATCCTCCTTCCAATTATGAATCAGACGATGCCAATTCTTCGCTAACTGTTTGATTCCTTAGATCAATTACGTACTTCTTCCCGTTGCTCTCTATGGATAGCATATTTCTTTTCCAGTTGTGGTTTGCTTTGGCTGCCACCAACCATCCTTGTCCGAGCAATGCATCATACGCCTTCTTTTGCAGTGGGATGACTACGTAGTTTAGTAGGAACGGCTATGTCCTGATCATCACCTTATGCGCCATCAACGTTCCCAACAGCTTGATGTCGTGTTGATCGGCACCCACTAATTGGAACATCAATGGCCAAAGTGTAGGCTTCCCAAGACTCTTCCATGTGTCTTCGGGTAGTACATTGATTCCCGACCCTCCATCAACAATAGTGTTTGTCAAGATTTTCCCTCTGATCTCCATTTGAACAGCCGCTGGCATCTTCTCGATGTTTGTTGTCAGCAGTATTGGGTCAATGGTTTGTTCATCGTATGGTGGCCGTTCTGGTACCAATCCTTTCCTTCAGCCTTCCAATCGCTGGTGTTTTCCATCACCAACGATGTTCATGATCGCCAATCCCAACTACGGCAAAGTCTAGAGAAGGTCAATCACCTTTATCAGTAGGGTGGTCTGCAGTACCTATCGTACGATGTTGTTTTCCACCTCCGACCACCAAGAGGTGCTTGGGTTCTCCAGAGGTGTTTTGTTTTCTTTCATCATTGCTAGTTCCACTTATGTTTTTGCTTCCCTCATTCTTTGCTTTTTCGTACGTGGATCTGGGTAGGTGGCCTTCTTCACTTGCGCTCTAGTAATTATCAGTACCTCTTGCTCCTCCACCTCTAACATATGGATGCCTTTCTGCTTCGGGCATTCGTTGTCTTCACGGTCACCTGGTCCACACCACTAGCACAATTTCCCCCCGAACCTTGACCGTCTGGCATTCCTTGGTGAAGTGGCCCCATTCGTTGCATTTCCGGCATTGTATCATGGGTCTTCCTTTACCATCATACTGTACTTTGCTTCTCGAACTTCTATTGCTTCAGTAACCTCCAAGGGATGCATTGCTATTGTATTGGGGCTTCAGTGGTGTATTCGGCGGTGTTGACGGTTCTCCTTGAGTGAAGAGTACTTGTGTACCCCTTGCTTTCAGATTGTATGGGCATTCCTTGATGGAATGTCCCATCACTTGGCAAATATCACAAAACAACTTCTTTAGGCAGTTTGCCTTTGTGTGACCTTCCCCCTTGCAATCCGTACACCACAGTTCTCTGTCTTCACTCGTACTCTCCTTGTCAGCCTTCAATTCTTTCATCATTTTCATCATGTCCTTCCTAAGTGCTTGCACAGTCTTGGACTCACTGTTGTTGTTGTCGTTGGTACACTCCTCCTCATCAATCTTCCTTTTCCCTTAGGAGGATGTTTTATTTTCACTCTCTATATCCATCACCCGATTGTACACTTCCTTGTACAACAACGAAGGCACGACTTTCATTTTCTTTCTATGGGACGGGAGAAAACCTTCGATGAACCATCGCTTCTTCAACCCGTCGGCCAACTGAGTCTCCAGTTTTCCCAACAATTTTTTGAGTCTCCAATTGTAGGTTCGCACGTTCTCGTGCTTCCCTTGCTTCGTACTATAGATCTCTGCTACAATTTCACTATCATCCCTCAGGAGTTTGAATTCATCTTGGAATGCCTTCTTGAGTAATCTCCATGATGCCATGTGTACTTGGTCCAACTATGTGTACCATTCAATGGCACTGTCTCTCAACGTCGGTGGAAATGCTTTCAGCCAATAATCCATATCATCTTGCCCGTTGGCTATCCAAATCGTCTCGCACGTCTTACAGTGCCATACTGGATCTTTTGACCCGTTCCCTATAAATTTTGGCAACTTTTGCCTCTCGGCTAGCAGAGTCACCATCCTTCCCAAATGCCCTCCTTGTGCGTTGGACCTAAATGGACTAGTTCTCTCACAACATCCCAGTGTGTCACTTGCACTCTCGACCACGTTCAAGTCTTCCACGCATCCTCTGTCGGCGTCCTCTACACCTTGAGTCTCCTCAGGTTCGTTCTGGTACTCTCTCTACCCTGGGGTCTTAGGCTCAGATCTTCCAACTCTCAACCCTTCATCATCCGATATGCACAACTCTCTCATACAGCGTATGCTATTTTCAAGTTCTTTTGTCACTTCATTTTCATTTTCATTTTATTTTATATTTCTCTCTATTTGTTATTGATGGTGTTATGAAGTTCCCCTCGTCAGTTTCTCCACCAGGGTAGAAAATATTTTGGTTTATTTTGTTCTAGTCTTCATCTACTCCTTCAGTGGTTTGTTTTAATTTCCTTTGTCAGTTCTCTTGTGCTTTGAGTCTTAATGATCTCCATACTTGTTCCTCGGCAGTTTCTTGCCCTTTCAATACTTGGTTTTTGTCTTTGTTGAGGCGTACAGGCATTAATTATTGATCGAACGGGCCTTAGTTGCCAGATGTACATCTTCAACTTGTATCTCATTCCTCCTCTTCCCGCTTGGTTCTCTCCTCATACCATTGCAATATCTATTGCCTCCTTTGTTTCTGATCCCTCTCAGCCCGAAGATCTTGTAAGATAATGTAGTGGTATGCTATCAACCTTGGCAGTATGTGAGGAGATGGTCAACCTCTTGGTTGACATGCAGTCGATCCTAGATGACTGACTCAGGAATCTCTTGCATGAGAGCCTCCCTCTGTACGTGGTCCCTTAACGAGATTTCCCACAAACTACAGAGGTCTTCCATCAGAGCATCTTCGCAATCCTCATTTTCTTCTATCGGCTCTTTGATCGGCAGCCCCATCACGATGCCATTCTCCTGTTTGGATGATCACCGAATTCACTTAGGCAACAGCACCAAATGTTTACTCGCTACATGGTAAAATGAATTACAAAGTAAACGGAAACATAGAACGACATTGATAGAATAAAATAATCACATAGCAATTGCACAAAACAGATATATATTGATTAATTCAGTATATCAGCAATTACATCATAGCATCATAATATCTCCTCAACATAACATTGATCAACATAAGCATAACAACGGTAACAGTGTTTCCTAACTACATGACTCAAGTACATATAGTACGTTGGCGGTGCTTGAGAGACCGACCGTCGTGTCCCTTCATTACAACTAATTACTTGGAGTTAGGGAATCACATGCCAAATGTTTGTCTTAATGTCATCTTGTTGTAGCATCATAATTGCATGAGTTTCAGTCATATTAGTGCATTGGAAAATCAAAAGAAGTATTGTATTGCATCTCCATTTCAATGTTTAGAGCATTGTAATTAGAGTCTTTACATTTATGATATTATCCTATGCATTGAAAATACAAAAAGAAGCCACAAACAGCAATGGAAGAGTTTGCTAGACAAGTGTTTGTCAAAATTCCTGGACATCAAAATCAGACAATTTGGATCAGATTTGGCAAGGCCTCTTATAGTGGAATCAGAGCCAAGAATCCTGCTAGCCTGCTGGGTAGAGTGGATTTGGTTTCAGCTAATCAACTGCAAATCAGAAATTTCAGTTGAACATCATGGCTACTCTCAGAGAGCAATTGAATTCCTTGTTGGAGGAGCAAAGACAAAGTCAAATAAGGATTGATAAAATGGTTGAAAAATGGAACAAGAGGAAGGAGAAACATGGTGTATCTGTTGATGATAAAAGCAGCTTCGTACGATTCCTTCCAGCCTATCAAATTAAATGATAGTTTGCAACTATTTAATTTATATGTTGTCATGTGAAGAGGTGCTTCACTTCATTTAATTGTTTATCATGTCTTGGCCGACTTGATAATTAAATTATTTAATTTGTAATTTATTCTCCTTGTGGCCGACCTTGTTCTTGAAGAGGTGCGACCTTTCCCAAGCAATGTATAAATACAAGATCATTTGTTCTCATTTGATCACCAAGCAAGTTCGATTCATTCCTATATTCAAGTGCGAATTTCATCTTAGAGCAGATTGCGATTTCCTTCTAGAGTGAATTTCCTTCAAGAGTAGGTCAAAGATTTTCCAAGAGCAGATTTCGATATATAAGGAGAGCAGATTGTAATCTGTACTTTGCATCTAGAGTTGGTGCTCTTACTTGGCCTTGAATTCGGCCTTATTGTACAAGATAGTGTTGATTCTTGAATAATATATAAGTGATATATTGTTGCTAGGTTTTTCTCCCTCAAGAGGAGGGTTTTCCCAGGGTATTTGTTGTGTTATTGTGTCTGATTTTGAATTAAATTTTTGTGCATTAAATCTGATCATTAAAATTTTACAGTATCTACAAGTGACATAGCTAGAAGTCTCTATGATGAGTTTTTAGAAGTTATTGACCAGCCTAAGGAGAGCACAAATCAAGTTTCCATGGAAAAAGGATTTGAGCAGAAGGCCACTGAAGTTCTTCAAGAGAGACTAAAGTTTGTAGGTAAGAAGCTAAAACACTTACCTCAAGCTAAGGGTGTTCTTCTTAGCATTTTGGAAGAAGCTGAAGATCATCTATCCAAGGTTAGTCAATCACCTTCTCAAGCTATGGGTATAGCTTTGTCTCCATTGGTATGATCATTAGAAAAGCCTGAATTAATGAAATATCAGGATGAGGAGGTAAGACTGGCAGTTGTCGCTTTAATAAATGAAATTATGAGCATTAGAGCTCCTGAAGTTTCTTATGATAATGACAAAATGAGAGAGGTCATGCAGCTGATTATTGAAAGCTTTAATGGGTTAGGTGACATCAAAAGCCCTACTTTCAATAAGAGGATCAAAATTCTAGAATTGATGGCATAGGTGCATTCATGTGTTATCATGTTTGGTTATGATGGTCTCATTCTCCAATTATTTGATTGCTTCATTTCAGGAATCAGGGAACGTCATTCAGACAAGGTGAAGACAAATATGTTCAACATCCTACCTGTGATCCTAGATGAAGATAATGATGTTTGTAAGTAGTTGTGGTCTGATTTGTTAAACATTTGGAGAGAGGAGCAACATGTTTCAACTGCAGCATATGATCTCTTAAGAAGATTGGTTGGACAGAAGATTGAGAAGTTCAAGAAACAACTGACTACAGAAGAGTTGATCTCATTTGGTTTACAGGTTCCATCTTCTCTTCAGAAGGATAGCTTGCCATCATCCAATGTATCAGTTGTGTAGGATGATGAACTCAAAGAACAAACAGAGCCCTCTTGTGTTTGGACACCTAATCAAGGCATTGAGGATATATCTACAAGTGGAATTAGTGTTGTCCTAATTCCATATCAGAATGTGTACATACAGGACTTTGCAAAATAAGATAGTTGGGTGACTCAAGCACTTCATGAACAATCATATGCTTATTCATGTGAAGGAGAAGCTAATCATACACCCCATAGTCCGCACAAATTGAGGAACCAATTGAAGGTGAATGAGGAGATTGTGGCAGCATTGTCTCGTCATGATGAGATGCACAAGCTGGTTAAAAATCACCTTTGGATGGTTTAGTTAGAGAGAAGACAAAAGGGAACTGAAGTAGAGTCTTCTCATGATAGCTTGCAGGAAATCAAAAAATG
Organism: Sequoia sempervirens; assembly: GCA_007258455.2. Taxonomy (NCBI): domain Eukaryota; kingdom Viridiplantae; phylum Streptophyta; class Pinopsida; order Cupressales; family Cupressaceae; genus Sequoia; species Sequoia sempervirens. The sequence goes on from VDFB02109042.1 coordinate 43,180,063, forward strand.
TTTGGGAACAATGACGACAAATTATTTACACCTTCTTTCAGATCGTGACCACCTTCCCAACCTTGTTGAGATCTATTCAAGTGCTTTGAGAAGGAAAGAAGATGAAGTTAATAAGCTTTCTCACGAACTTAAGGTTTCCAACGATTCCTTGAGGATGACTCAAAAGCTCTTCAGGAATCAGAGATCCATGTTGATGAGCTCTGCATAGAGTTGAGTTTGGCTCGAGATTCATCATGTATAGTAGAGACCCAATCATCTATAGCAGCCAGGACACATATTGAAGATAGTAGCATGAGATCTCCTAGAATTCACACTCAGGTTACAGGTGCAGTGCCTCTTGTGTTGGTTAGGCATGAGGAGTCAGTCGATGATGGATGCATCGTACATGATCTCAAGAGGTATATGTCCGAGTTGTTGGATGATTTCAGTCTATAGTTTGGAGATAGACATGTTGGCAGCAGTATTCCAGCACCATCCTCATGGGTTTTACCTCCCACTTCATTGATTGATGGCTGTCCTACTTTGCTGGTCAGAGTTTTGTCAGGTTACACTTTGAGGGCAGTAGCTGTTGGTATGAATAGGAGAGATTGGGATTGTCACTTTGGAGTTAGAGGATGGAGTGATGATGAACTCTCATCATCCGGGCAATAGAGATATCTTTTGCTCCATCATGGACTTGATTCACAGGTTACATGGTGCTGTTCTAATTTATGTCAGCAGTTTGACAGATGTTGGTATATGTTTTTATGCACCTATGTTGGGCATCTTTCACATTTGTAGGAGACCACTCAGTGTGGAATGGATTGTTGATGATACAGACACATCAGTCTTGGTTGCAGGTTCAGGCATTATGGGAGATTTGAGCACAAAGCTCTGTTTCGGTACTCTAGAGTTTGACATTGGACAGTATTATCAGGAGAAGTTGGTTCCTGTAAGTCTTGCATGCGAGACCTTGGTGTTGTTCCAACCTATTTTCAGGAGATTGATGGCATTCATGATGGTACTCTTCTTACTCCTAAAGGAAAATTAGGATACTTGCAGTTACTTTCTAATGGAGGTATTGTACACAAGGCTGCACGAGGTGATGATGATATTGCGGCAAGATCAACTCATCTTGTTTTGAGTTGTGAGTCTTCTTCTGATAATGGCAGTGTTGGATGGAATACACATGACTATTCTGGTATTTATTAAAATATTAAATGTAATATTAATGGTCATCTTAGCTTTAGTTAGTCATCTATTAGCTTTAGTTAGTTTTTAGTAACTTTAGTTACGCTTTGGTTGATTTAGCATCTTTCTGATTTTTGCTTTAGTTTGCTTTAGTTTACGATGGTTTCTTTTTAGAAACATCATCTTGTAATTTTCTATATAAGGAGCTTTTGTCTCCTCTTGTAATCAAGTAATTATGAATATAAATTATCTTTTCATGGTATCAAAGCTCAGGCTCGAACCTGATTAGTTTTAGAAATTTCCTAGATGTGTTTTTTTTTTTTAATTTCTTTTGGAAAAAAAAATTGAAAGGTTTTTTAATGAAATTTTTTTTTAAGAAGTTGCAGAAAATTCGTGAGGGTTTTTGAAGATTCGTAGGTGTTCACAATATATTTCTGGAGTTTGTGGGCATTTTTGAGGATTTGTTTGAAGAACCTAGGGTTTCTGAACCTGTTTTTTCAGATTTCATGGTAGTGTGAAGAGTTGATTTTTGGAGCTAGTTTTGATAGAATTTTTCTAGGAAAAATAAAAATTCTACAAAGTTTTTCAAAAAAATTTCTGAAAAATTTTGCTAAGTATTTTTTTATGAAGAGTTTTTTGACGATTTTTTCCTATCTAAAAAATTGTGGGTTGCTGCTAGGGTTTGCAAACCAATTTTTAGGGCGATTTTTTCTCTCAACAAAAAATCGTGCACCTGAAGATTCTAAAGAGTTTTAAAAAAAATCTATAAAAATTTTGCAGTTTTTGGAGGATTTTTTTTGAAAAAATCCTACTTTTTCAAAGTTTTTGAAGATTTTTTTGAAAAATCTTACTATTACTGAGCCTCTTTTTAAGACGATTTTTGAAATATCATGAGTTGTGCCAGCTAATCACAATGTTACCTCGCTTTTCGTGCTTTAGAAAACGGGAGGGATAGTGTCTTTGTCCAATATCATGTTGGAAAATATGGAGAGGTTCAATGAAAAGTTATACTACCTGGAAGCAGAAGATACTCAGTTTTCAAGTGTTGGTATCTAGATTTGGTTGTTTTACAGAAAAGGATCGGTAATTGCAAGGCGGTTATGCTTCTCCAGTTATCAGTCATCAATTATATGTTTCTAAAATATTATGGTAGACCTAGTTTTTTCGTTTGTATGATGACCATTAAGGGAGGGTATTAAAATATTAAATGTAATATTAATTGTCATCTTAGCTTTAGTTAGTCGTCTGTTAGTTTTAGTTAGTTTTTAGTAACTTTAGTTACGCTTTAGTTGATTTAGCATCTTTCTAATTTTTGTTTTAGTTTGCTTTAGTTTACGATAGTTTATTTTTAAAAACATCGTCTTGTAATTTTCTATATAAGGAGCTTTTGTCTCCTCTTGTAATCAAGTAATTATGAATACCAATTATCTTTTCAATATTCCATTGGCACAGACAGGGGAGTTTCACCTCGACTGCATAATGAGGTGTGCCCATTAGTTTACCTTCAACCCACACACATAGGATTTGACTTTGTCCTTGATGACACAGAGAGGTGGCTTGAATAAGAGGTGTTCGGATTCACTCTAGTATCATACATTTTCAACTTCAAGTGATGAGTCCAAGTTTTGCAAGTCTCTTACATTGCTCTCTCCAGTAGGTTGCTTCTAGAAGTAAGGTTTTGAGATTTGGAATGATTGGACTTTAGAGGTTATCAAAGTGGCACAACAGAAGTTAGTTGGTGTTGAGATTGAAGGACATCCAGTTTATCCATGGGATCTAGGAATGATATCTGAGGTAAATCAGCACAATACTTGGAGTTGGCATGATAGGGATGATTTACAGAGTTGGGATCCAGGAATTTCATTGTTGGATGGTTGGTTTCATTGGTTGACAAAGTTTGACAGTATCTTGGGTTCTAGCTGCATACAGAGGTTATGGATTAGCACATGTTGCAGGATCCTTTGGGATTCGGGTGGATGGTGGACAAATGTAGTTGGTTTTCCACTCTGGCTTCAAGTGTTGTGGCAGTTGAGATGGTTGGCAGTTGCGAATTGCTTGAGGGAAAGCAATCTTTGGGAAGGGAGGACTGTAATGTCCCTGAATTGGAGGTAAAGTAATTAAATTAAATTAATTGATTAAGTTGTTCAAATTAATGATATCTCAAAAGGATAGCTTAATTGATTATTTTAATTAAAATAAAGTGGGAATATTAAATTAATTATTTATAAAGTTATTCCAATAAATTAATATCAAAAGGATGACTTTATATTTAATTAACTTAATAAAAGTGACTAAATAAAATAATATATTATAAAGTCACTTTGGAGAATAAAATAATATTATTTCTAGAAGCTTCCTAGAAGTCATTGAGAAATCTTTATAAGGAGTTGTTGGCTTAGCATTTGGGCAAGTCTTGAGTTATTCTATTTTCATACCTGTGTGGTAAGAGCTGAGTGCTTGCATTGCCCGAGGGTTTGAAGACTCTAGGGTGCCGGTTTCAGTTGTGAAAGATCAACCCTAGCTAGAAATTGTGGAGGAATCCATCCAGGGTTTCTACAGGTGCTTCATTGGAGAGTTTTGGCAGGTGCAATAGCTGATGTATTATTGCCCTACTAAAAAGGAAGTGATTGAATGCAATAGCTAGTTTATTATTGCATTTATTTGACGAGTTTACACAATTGCAATAGCTGATTTATTATTGCAATTATTGAAGGATTTGCAGGTCTGCAACAGCTGGTTTATTGTTGCATTTGAGGAGGATATTTTTGCTCGATCAATTCTTCAAAATTTAATGGTCGAGGACCAAATTTAGAAAGCACAAAAAATTCGAATTGAAGATCATTTTCAGGAGTTTGTTTTGGAGAAGAAGCATTGATTGTTTTTTAAATTCTTTTCCCAGTTTTGAAGAGGACGATTTTTACAGAATTCTTGAAGTTCATTTCTATCTTGAAGGTGTTCGATTTTGAAGAATTCTATTTGCAGACCTTTGGAAACAATTTTCAGAAATCACACTTCATTAAGAAGACTCAGGGCGCAGCATATTGGGTTTGAGAGGTGCTCGATTCTTGAGGAGTCCATTGTAGATTTTAAAAGTTTATTCTCAGTCTTCTTGAGATTTGATTTTGTTGAGGAAATTCTGGGACGGCACTTTCAGATACAGCAGAGGGACAATTTGTTGCTAGAGAAGATCATGACTAAAGAAGCAATAGAGGCGCTGCCAAAGAACAGGTCGATTTTGTATTTAACACTTGGATTTGCAATCTTGAGGATAAAGCGACTTGGGAGATATTGCTGGGCTAAGTCAATTGCAAGAATAAATTTGTGGCTAGGAACTTCTATCATTGCAGTCTCTAGGAAATCACGGCAGCACTTCATCCATTTGAATCTGGAGGTATTTTTTTGAAGTTGCTGGGCGCTGGTCACAGTCAGCTCAACTTGGAAATTAAGACATAATTGATAATCATTATTGCTGGGCAGGGGCATCATCATAAGGACATCATTTCCAGGTTCCATTTTGAAATTAAATCTATATTTGGAATTGCATTTACATTGTCAATAATCAAAGTCATTCACTGCAGTTAGAGTTGCATTTAGTCATCATAAAATATTGCTGTCCATAGAGCATATGTAATTGCATTTGAGTCTTGCATTGCTGGGTTATATTGTATTCTGTTGGCATTGTAAGTCATTTATCTTGAGGGCGAGTTTATTGACAATATTTGTAATCAATCTCAGCTACTTACTGCAATATATTTTGGAGTTAGGGAATTGCATGCCAAATGTTTGTCTTAATGTCATCTTGCTGTAGCATCATAATTGCATGAGTTTCAGTCATATTAGTGCATTGGAAAATAAAAAAAAATATTGCATTGCATCTCCATTTCAGTCTTTAGAGCATTGCAATTAGAGTCTTTACATTTATGATATTATCCTATGCATTGAAAATACAAAAAGAAGCCACAAACAGCAGTGGAAGAGTTTGCTAGACAAGTGTTTGTCAAAATTCCTGGACATCAAAATCAGACAATTTGGATCAGATTTGGCAAGGCTTCTTACAGATTCCATGCAGGTCAAGAGAACTCAGAAGATAAAGTGATAGTGCTGGAGAAAAGTTAGTAATGGAGAAAAGTTAGTAAGCTATCTTATGAGTTAGTGGGGTTATTAAAAAAAGTTTTAAAACTACTACAAAAAATAACTGTATATTTTTTGCTATTAGTTTGCTATTGGATGGGGCTTGTCTTGCATAATTTTCCAGCCTACCCAGTCAAACCTGTGGTCAATTTTAGTTAGATTCTTCCATCATAGATACTGTAAAAGAAAAGGGAGCGGAAAGATTTAAAAATCCTATGAAGGTTGTGCAAGGTTTTGGTTTATGTGACAGTGATAATTGCTTTTTATGTCACTCCTATATCTTATTTCCTGATATGAATCTGCAGTCCATAATGAATGAGCCTGGTGTAAGAAAATTTGTGTTTGTCCAAGTGGATGGAAGACAAGGAAAGTGGAAAAATAAGAGAACAACCATGTTTGGGAGTTGACTGAGCAATTGAAGAAAAGCAAGGTAGGACATTGAAAGAGACTAGGTAGATAATTTTTTAAAAATCATTTTTGTTATAATGTGTGTTAATGCACTCTTTTTGTTCTCCAAATAAGCGCTATGCAATTGGCGACAACTATAACAGTCTGCTGGGTATTACAAAAAGAAGAATGGAATTAAGAAATGTGCATTATTATGATAGCCTTCTGTTTCATTCTGTTGTATTCAATAAAAGCATATTTTCTTTGTGAAAAACAGCAAAATGAAAAATCTTTGTTAGATGAAATCCAAATTGACACACGTGCAAAAAAAAAATTAAGTATTCTTATTGGAGAAATGGTCTAGTTTTTCTAAGGAGAGTTGCCAGATTTTTATAAGGAGAATTACCAGAAAGTTAATAAAACATATCAAACAGTATGCACATTTGAGTGGAAATTTCATATAAGTGTGAAAAATAAATGCTTAAGCCCTTCCAATACCTCAGTGCTGAAGTCTTCAAAACGTTGTTGAGGAGGATAAAAAGGTATCTACAAAAACAAAAAGTGAACCAACATGATATAACTAAGAAGGAAAGTACAAAAAGATAAAACCATCCACGCTCAGTTATAAATTATGCAACAAAGAAATTACAAAAAATATTACATTTTTGCCATAAGCTAAATTTTCTAGTCATTATATAAATTTCAAAAAGAACAAAAAAGTGGCAGGAATGTGCTGTTGTGAATGCTATGGTAAACCTAATCTATTTGTACATTACCTGAACTACAAATTCTCCTTCATTTAGGTCATGAGCAACAACCACGCCAATTATTTTGGGGTTAAAAACAAAATATAGCATTCCAGGCCTCTTTTCTGAGAGAATATGTCCGAGCTCCTTACTCAAGAAATGTACACTTATCAATTTCTGCATGTCCTCTTCACCTTTCAAATTTACTCCCATCAATTTTCTCACAGTACTTCCTGCTCCATCTGCTCCAATTAAAAAACTGCAGTGAAAATTCTTCAGAACCTTTAATCCATTGTCAACACAATAAATTGCAGCTTTTATCCCATCTGATGTAGGATTTATGGAGACGCATTCGTGACCTAAATTAACTTTTCCAATTGGCGATCCAAAATTTCTGTATCCTTCATTTAATTGATTGTCCCCAGAGTAAATGCTAAAACCAAGCTTTTCCGATCTTTTAACTAGCAAAGGAACAAGTCGATGCTGTGAAAAATGGGCAACAGATGTTGGGCTCCCTGTTTGTCCTAAGTCTGGATGACTCAATCAACCATAAGTCCATGAGTTAAAAAGGCAAATTTTCGTTTATGCTAATATTGACCTCCAAAGATTAACTTGAGTCTTGCAATTAGAAACAGCCCAGATTACAGATTAGAATTATTATGACCCCCCAAAACATTTAATTAATTAGCAACAGCAAGCCACCCAAAGCACACATTACAAAGGATTGCAACATCATCAAGAAAGCAAAAAATGAAGCATACCACTGGGTTGCATATGATCAACTGTACCCAAAATAGTGCCAGATAGAGAAGTACAATATATGAATCTTCTCCACTGCTCCACTGAGGGTTGTAGTTCTTCTATCTCCTCAGACAAACCATCCAATTTACGGAACACCTGTACCAAACAAATCAAATAATGTATACCACAAACGAAGTTCCAGAAGGACAGTTGAACAAATACACACACTTGATTCTGAAAACTTTGTTCAACTTTGAAAACAAGAACACAGTTTTCTAGTCATAGTAAATGTTTCATCAACATTGGCCCTATGCTCTCGATCACTGCAAACCAAACAGGTAAAACTATCAAGCCACGTACCATTGTAGTAAATATGAATTGATGTTTGATTAAGAATGGCAACAAGGTAGATTGATTTTAAAAGCTGAAAAATCTTCACAGCAAGATGTCCTCAAACTATTTGTTAGAAGTGCTCAATTAGTGTTTCCATGAGAATAATTTGTCCCATAGAATTCAATAGTGCATAAGCTATACACCAGATTAAAAATCATGACCAGGCAACTAATCACCACATTCGACAGTGGGATGGTCATGTCTATAGGTAGAGTAAGCATATATTTTAACAATTCACAATTTCATCTTCATTTTGCCAAAATAAAATCATAGAAATTTTACCCTACCCTCTACTTCTCATGATTCGATATCATAATGTGTCCAATGGATCTAAGCAGTATCTAAGGATGCAATCAAAATTGAGAATGTCACCAGCCAATCAACATAACCTGTCATGGGATAGTCATTTCCCTAGGCAGAGAAATTTAGACCTTAATAATTTCAACAATGTGATACATTCCTTGTGCAAGAATGCAATTATAACAATTCTACAGTGCTCTCTACTCCCTTGATTTAATATCATATCTCTTACCTCATTTCATTACAGAAGGTATAGGATTTCATATGTTTGCAATCTACACTGATGTACCACCTCAGTGTATTTGACATTCACCCATATTGATGCAGCAATAAACATATGGCAGGGTGATTCAACTCGTCTAATGTTAAAGTTCACTCCACACCCAACTTAGCAAAATGCCTAAGGTGGGTTAGATAAAGATTACATACTATGTTGCCAGTTTTGGTATGGAAACGGTTACAGGTTCAAGGTTTGGGCATGCCTATACAGCAATCCTAAGTATGGGTATGGGTACAGCTCTATGTGTGTGTACGTGCAGGTATGGCTGTACACATATTTGTATTTTCAATTCTGTATAGTTTATATTTGTTTTTGCATCTATATATGCTATGTCACAAGGTTTGAGTTCGAGTTCGGCAGCAATAAAATTTGGACGAAGTTCAGCAAGGGAAAAGATTTTGGAAAAAACAATCGTGATTAAATTTGCCTTATATAAATTTGATTTTTTTTTAAATATAAGTAATATATCCACAAAAATATCAAAATAAGTAATACCATATTTGTTTAATTTAATTTAAATATTTTAAAATATTAAATGTTAATATTATATATATTTGAAATCGTGTACAAAACCAAAGTTTTTCTTTCTAATATAAGGAGCTGGAGCTCCAGATTTTTACCTTTTACATCATCAGCTATCAAAAAAAGTAACTTCTAGCATACTAGTAGACTACTCCCAGCAGCACCTCACATAATTGTTGTTTTCACATTTGCCACAATCAAAAGTGCCCACAGGTGGATCAGCCTCATCCTCAGAATCAATGTCTTTTACAACTGGCTGGTGTCTATATTTCTTTGCAGTAGGGACAGACTTTTCCATTTGGATAGGCTTTTTTATTTTGTGTTCTTTCATGTAGTCTTTCAGTATTTCCAGCTCCTCCTTATTTAGGTTATTCGGACAGATTCAAAAGCCATAGATTTGGCAGCATTTCCAAGTAAATAGCATCAAACAGTGAATGAGGAGCTAAGGTCATTCTCTTGCTAGAGTTTTTTACCTTTTCGGGTTTCTCTTGGGAAACTATGGTGTTTTATGTTAATTCTTGCATGTTTTCTGTTTTGTATGTTATTTATTGTTGTTTGTGTTTGTCACAAGCAGTTAAATTACTACCACAGACTAGATAGAAGCCATTAGGGCAGAGTATTAAGAGTATGAAGTAGTGTCAATATTTAAATCCATAGTAGATGGACCACTAGCATTATGAATGCAGTAAGTTATGGATCACCTATTGAGGTAGATGATAAGGCCTCTGCAATGCTGAGAAATTAAGTATTTTGAGCAACAGATTTCTGGGAGGCTTCCTCTAAAAATGTTTGTGGGGAAGCAATTAGTGTTCTTCAGGAGGTCTTACAGAGGACCTGTATGCAATGAGAAGGGACCTGTAGATTGTGATGACAGACCTGTCTGTAGTGGTACAGAGCTTAATTCTCTTTGTTCTGATAGTGAACCACAGAATTTGCGATCAGCAGAGGGGTATGTTATTCTAGAAGAGGACAATTCTGCTGCTCACTAACCTTGAGTATACTGTTTATAGTTTGATATTTTGATACAGGCTTCTTGCAATTTGTGCTCCATGGGGACTGCCACTTTATGTTGCTATATGGTTTGAACTTCTGGTGTTGGTTGTATATTAGCATGTTCTTTTGAGCTTTCATGTGACTTTATATTGGTGATTTTGGGTGCTCGTTTGTGAGCCATTTACTTTGTAGACTACATATTTCAATATAAAAAAATTTAAAAAGAGTTGGACTCTCATGTTGCATATGTCGTCAATAAATCTGATGAACAACTCAAGCAAATAACAAGAAAATTCAAAATAACCTCCATAGTTCTGTTGTTAATGAAATGAGCTTGAGGGTGTTGTTTGAACTGCTGACTTTTCTCTATGACTGCACATTTGACCCCTGCCCATCAGCACCAATAAGCCCCATCAGTTTTCATAATATTTATGGTTTCATTGGATCCAACAATAATATTAAGAAACAAGTTTAAATGACTACATATATGCAAGTCAAGCAGAGGTAAGCCCTCTGGTGAAAAAAAAGTATCAAGACATGCAAGGACTAGGATTAGAAACTTCCCACCTCACAATTAACACAAACACAAGCAGGTGTGTTCTAGCTGTTACAGAATATTAGACCCTATGTGTAATTTGCAGAACTTTTCAATAAGAATCTGAATTTTGCAGGCAACTTATAAGAGGACTAACCCCTACCGTACAAAGTTGAAAAACCCTGTAGCTTATGGTTTTAAAATTATTAAATTAAATTACACATCTGTCTGAACCTTAGTAGCAAGAAACCTCGTCTGAAGGCTGAGGCTCACTTTTTGCCCCTTCTAGCATATAAATTAAATTACACATCCATCCAGATCATAGTTGCAAGAAACCTGATCTCAAGGCTGAGGCTCGTGTTTCATAATTCTTCCATTGAAGTAGATTTGATTTTCATTACTAGTGGTTTTTTGAACAGTTTTCATGCTTTGTTTTGTTTACCAAGCTTTTCTCAATGTTTGCCAGTTGCAAGTTGACTGACCCACATTGGCATATCCTACTCATGACTTTTACAATATTTGAACAAGTGGTTACATGATTGATGAATCGCTACAAAATCTAATTTCATATTTATAAAAATCTGCATTGCCTGATCAAAATCAGGTGCATATATGGGTACATGGGTACAGTATGTCAGTATGGCAAAAAATTTGAGGGGGTTGGATATCTTCTACGTATGTCTATAATAAAAACAAATAAAAATCATAAAAGTACACATATTTGCAGCCTAAAAACAGGAATCAAATTCAAAATACCACATATCATGCATATTGTAAACAAAACTACCATAAATATTACAAATTTGAAATACAGTTTACTAATTTAAAATATATTATCAATTTGTCAAACTTGAATGTCATGATAGATATTCATTGTTCAATATTAAAATTACAAAATTAGCAATCAGCATCATATGTATCATCAAGATAAATAGCATCATCATTGACATTAGATGATGTACGTAGATTAGATGAACCACATGCAGCCCCATTACCACTCACAATAAAAGTATGTTGACTATCTAACTCCTCAAAAAATGAAGATCATGTGGTAACAAAAATATCCAAGTCAACTCAGTTTGGGTCTACATCCCACAACTTTGTAGCCCCTTCCTTGTAGTCATTGTGTTTGGACTTTGGAGTAAGTGCAAGTTGAAATGCACATAAACTAACTCCCCTACTTTGCTTGATGACAATTGGCTATGCTTCACTGAGTGGATGAAGGAGCATGTATTCCAATTCTACTCAAATGAAGAGAAACTAGCAAACCACTGAGGCAAAGTGAGGGAGTTAGAGATTAAATCATAAATCAAACTCAAAATTTGAAAATACAAGTTTTAAAAATGAAAAAAAAAAAGTTAAAGAGTGATAAGACCTTGGAGGTGTGGCAACTTATGGCCTTTGAGATACCACCAAATGTGAGCATCCTTCCTATGCTTCTAATGGAAAGCGAAAACACTTCGACCAATGGAGGCTACAAAATCAACAAATTCAATCATGTCTGCATCCTTCACAACAAGATCTGACAAGAGTTCAATAAGCATTCTCCTATACCCTTTGCTAAATTTTGTATCTTTATATGGTGGCAACCTCTTTGGCATAGCAAGGCTCTCATCGTTGTAATATATGGAGGTTAATGCAAAAGCAAAATAGTGGGATGGTCATTTTATTCCAATACTCAAAACAAATAGACTAAACCTCTTTGAAGAGATTTTCTTTAGGATCTTGCTCTATTTCAATTGTGATGAACTTCATCTTCTCAATCATTGAGTCAATCCCATCATATTCCTTTCCGAAACATGGCTTATCCATGTTAGTATAGAAGATCACACTCATAATGAGCTCGGTGAAATTAAGAAGATATTTGTGATGTCCCCATCCTAGTCAGCGCAGCTGGTTATGTGGTTAGCCTATCATTTTGATCCTCGTAGGCTGACAGTTGTGTGCAGAGGATCGTCTGAGGCAGTTACTCAGTGTTTTGTAGCTTCAGTATTGCAGTTGTTTCAGGTTGGGCCTTCGCAGAATCTTCCAGAGTGGATTTTTAGAAACTTTCTATTTTTAGAAAGTTAGGTCAGGCGGAAGCTGCTATTTTGGGCAGGGCACCTGGTTCAGCTATTCAGCTCAGAGTCGACCCAGTTATTCAGTTTGGTGATCAGATGGAGAAATAAGGAGTATTTAATGATTATTGAATATTTAATATTTTGACTTTATATTAAAGTCACTTTATTAATATATTTAAATATTAATAATTAAATGATATATTATAAAGTATTTTAATACTTTATAATAAAGTGATATATTTGACATAATGAATAATTATTATCCATTAGTGAGACGTCATTTAATTAATTATTATTTCCATACAAGTCTAAAGAAGCGAATTTAATCATTTTATTAAATGATTATTAAAGAGCTATTAGGGTGAATTTCTCAAGGAGGTATATAATCAAGGAAAGACAAATCGAACCATTTATGATATATTATTCCTAATTTTGTCTTATTTTGCTCCCAGGCATTGGAGTTTAAAACCTAGGGTTTATTGAGCGATTAGTTTTGGTGACCTCGCCGGGGAAGTGGCGGTAGGCTATGCAATACCAGTTGAAGCTTGCATCTTGGTGACTTCATTCAGAGGTTACAGATTGGGATTATTGATTGATTCATCAGGGTTTGACAGAGAATAATCATCTGGCAGTTGAGGCGACTTCACAGAGTTCTCTTAGCAGAGATCTGGCATCATTCTTCATTGGGCCGTACAATAATTATTAAGGCTGCTGGTACAGGCCGTACCACTGCAGAAAAGCCGTACTTATCATTGGAAGTGACAACGCCTTGGATTCTTAGCATCTGACAGTTGCATTTGGTGCGCCTTGGGTTTCTGAAGACTCTTCTGGTGCCTGTGCTGAGAGATTTATGCTAGCCGTACACCTTCATCATTTCTTCAGGCGGCTGCAAGGAGAATCAGGTTTTTATGAAATAAATTCATATTTAACTCATATGGCATATTTTGATATTGTAAATGCTCTGAATATTCAATAAAAATGTGCGCCTACCTTCTCTGAGCAAGATCAAAGCCTTTTCTTTGCATTTAGATTTATTTTGGATTTTTCAAGCATTTATTTTAGAAAATCGCAGCTCTCTTGTTTTTATGCAAAAACCTCAAAAATACAAAAAAATACAAAAAACAAACAAAAATCAGCAACTCAGTTAGGGTTTCAGGGTTGAGAACCACCAGGGTTCTTACAATATTCCACCCAATTCCAACAAGTGTCACCTAGGATTGTTTACTTTACATTTGTTGCACTCTCAATCTTGGATTGGCTCCACATTGACCAAAGTTGGCTAATGACCATGCTAGAAAGTGCCTCCTACATCTTCACAAGTCATCTCAAGACAATTGTGTTGGATGAGAATCTAGTCTCAACAACCTATTTGAAAATAAAATTAAAAAACAAATCTATGTTAGTATAGTTGATCATACTCATGGTGAGCTCGATGAAATTAAAAGATATTCTGCCCAATTCCAACAAGTGTCATCAACAATCGTTTACTTTACATTTGAATTGTCTCCATATTGACCAAATTTGGCTGATGGCCATGCTAGAAAGCATCCCTACACCTTCACAAGTCATCTCAAGACAATTGTGTTGGATCAAAATCAAGTCTTAGCAACCTATTCGAAAATTAAAATTAAAAACAAAAAAAAAGCATACTTAAATTTTATAAAATAAATTACTAAAGTGAAACGTAAAATTTTAAAGTTGTATTATTTCAATTACCTTCAACAGCTTCAATTACAAAAATGATCTAACAAAGTCCTAAATGTGATGGTTTCTAGTGAACATTTGGATCTCTTTTGCCTTAGCATAGACTTATTTAATCCAATCTATTTTTCTGTCCAACTTCTGTAGCATGAGGTTGAGTGAGTGGACAGCATAAGGTGTCCAAAATATATGTGAAAACCATGCCTTAACCAATATACCACCGCTTTGCAATTCATTGTATTGTCCATTATGACTTGGACAACATTTTAAGGACCCATTTTCTAAATGCATTGTATGAGGATGTTAGCAATAAATTGTGCATCCTTCACCTGCCCTTCACAACCCACAACTTTCAAAAACATTGCTTCTTTAGGGCACACTATAATCATATTGATTATGGCTGATTTTTGGCATCCTTCCATCCATTGGAAATGATGGCACCCTTTACCTATTTTTATAAATTCCTAATAGAAGTCGATGAAGTTTCTATATTTTTACCTCTTTTGACAATAAGGTGTTGTGTACCTTCTCATAACCTAGGCCCATGTACCCTTATGGCCTCATTTGTTTTTTTCAATATATCCCACCAATATAATGATCAAACAATATTGAACATACCATTTGCATAAAAGCATCTTGCAATGGTTTGATTGGCAATACCTCTCGAGTCAATTTGAAATGTCTTCTCTAATAACCCCCTCATTCTCTTCACATTAGCAGGCTCTTCTTCATTTCTACCCAAAAATGGATGGCTCTCTAAGAATCTAAAACATCCAAGATGACACTATGGGATGAAGAAGCAAGGGGGCTCCATGATCCCCATCCTCTCTTCAAAGGATGCCATATTCTAAAGGCAACTCTTGCATCTACTTCCCCTTGCTCTCCGATAAATTATGTAATATTATGAGGTGGCATAAGTACACCATTCTTCCTTGGACAAACTTTGGCTCCTGTACTAAGAATGGCATGGACTTTCACACAGCTGTATGAATTTATATACCTCTAACCACACTTGTTGCATACCGAGCATTTGTCCCACCACCTAGAATCTATTGTATTGTTTCTACATGTCTCCAAAAAGGTGAACCTAAATTGATTTTGAAGGGGATTGACAAATGGAGCTAGAACTGACTACCATTATAATCCCTAAAGCAACAAGTTTGAAAAAGAAACATTGAACAACACATTCAAGAATCGAAAAAATGAAATTATGAAACAATTTATAAACCAATAATTTGTGTCTAATAAATTAGATATATATTTATATAGAAATTAAATAGTTTATAAATTTATAATTTGTTGTTGTCCTTGTTGAAAAAGTGAAAAATTTTATAATTTAAAAATTTAATTTCATTCATCATATAACTAAAATTTTAGAATCATATATTTAGAATGTAAATCCAACTTATTTACTATTTTTATTATTTTATACAATTATCATTACAATAAATCATTACAAAACAGAATTTTTAAACACTATACTTTTAGACTCTGTCATCTATTTGCCCTAGATTTCATGACTTATTAGTTTTGCCCTAGATTTCCTGGAGCATTTTCTTACAGAAATATCAGTCTATTTACCCTAGATTTCGTGTAAACCCATGTCCCTGTCAAAGTGCGGCAAATTAGTACTTAACTTATCGATTGTTTGTGGTTGCTGAGTTGTCCCTGTTCACTGCAGGCTCCTTTCCTTGTTCATTTTTTTGCTCCTACAGCAACTAAAACACATGAAATGGCAATTTTTCCTTGTTGCAACTCCAACAAGTGAATGTAGATCTTTGCTCCTGCAAGACTACACATGAAATACATAATAATATGGTAGTCATTGCGGTTAGAGACGTTTGATTGGGGTTTTGCAGGTCAAAAAAGTCAAAAAGATGTCTCAAAAGATTCACCCAATGCTGGCTTTGATTTGGAAATAGCTTGGAATCGCCACATTGATCCCAAATTCGTCCAAGTACAAGTTGCATCATTTCCATATGACTCTCCTGGCGTTATGCTTTGCATTGATTTTGTTTGGAAAATGAAGGTGTCTCAACCTTTGATTTTTCTATAGTATTGATTTTTTGAATATATAATGTTGCTATTTTCTCACGTTGTCTTGTTAGTTACAACTTGCAGTTTCCATTATGAGGAGGAGTCAAGCTGGAAAGTTGCATTTACATGTGGAGTTGTGCATGAAGGCATTTTCTATTTTCATGTTGAGTTTGCATGGAATGTGAGTTTTCGAGGTGCAGTTATTAATTGGCAAGTGCAGGTTTTGCATGTGCAAGTTTAGTGATAATTGGCAATTGCAATGTTGC
Source organism: Sequoia sempervirens (assembly GCA_007258455.2). NCBI lineage: Eukaryota > Viridiplantae > Streptophyta > Pinopsida > Cupressales > Cupressaceae > Sequoia > Sequoia sempervirens. The sequence continues at coordinate 43,196,325 of VDFB02109042.1, forward strand.
ATGTTGTGAAAATTGGAAACTTACCGTTATGCCTATGCAATGGTTTTGGCACTTTCCATGTTGCATCTACAATCTTTGGCAGTCAATTTAGAAATGTCTAATTTATGCATTGTAAGCTCTTATATATTAAGCACTTGTGTTTTGGAGTTGTATGATGTTGTGTTGAGATACCATTAGCTACCGGATTTACTCCAGAATTATAACACAAACAAACTCCTATAGAAGTTTGTGTTAGTTTTAGGATCAAATATAAATAAGCAGATTTTAATTCAAATTCAAACAAATAGACACAGCATATACCCTAGGAAAACCCTCCACTTGAGGGAGAAAAACCCAGCAACAATATATCACTTATATATTGACTATGAAGCAACAAAGTTCTTTACAAAGAGGCTGATCACAACGCCAAAACAAAAGCACCAACTCAATGCAATATCTTGATGACAATATCGCCCTTCAAGAACACAATACTTCGGCCTTCTTAAGACTTTGATCTGCACTTGATTGAATTCACACTTCTCTTATGAATCGCACTATGAAGGAATATATGTAATGAACGAATGTGATACAATGAATGATTGAATGAACAAACAGCAACTCATATAAATACAAAGGAGGGAGAGAGATTGCGTCTCTTCAAAACATCATGTCGGCCTTTCAATATGAAATGATATGTCTCCAAAGGTGGCAGATAAACAAAGTCGGCCTCAAGTAATTATTTATCAATAATTAAATATTAAATTGTTTCTCAAGTGAAGCGCCTCTTCACTTTCATATTGGTCTTAATAAATTGAATAGCTGAAAGGCTATATGAAATTTATTATCTCAAGTTGTGGCTGGAAGTGATGCCCAACGCTGCAACATCAACACTCCCTCTCAACTAGGGAGGAATACTTCCAACTGTCCAATGTCATGGCATCCACACTGGCTACACCCATATGTGAAAAGAGCTCATCACGGAGTCACTCAACGTGATATCAACCATCATGGCTACTCCCATGTATGGTAAAGCATATGTGCACAAGTGCCCATCACGGAATCACTCAACGTGATGTCGTCATCTCATCATGACATTCACCATGGCTACTCCCAGATAGTGAATAAACACAAGTACAAGAAAATCATCACGGACTCTCTCAACGTGATGTTGTCATGGAGTCACTCAACGTGACATCCACCATGGCTACTCCTAGAGGGTGGAAACAAGGGCTTTCACCTCAAATTTCTCTCACTGAGAAAGATGCATTAAACAAGGGCTTACACCTCAAATTTCTCTCACAGAGAAAAATGCATTAGACAAGGGCTTGCACCTCAAATTTCTCTCACAGAGAAAAATGCATTAAAGCAAATCACAGAAGATCACTGATGTTGAGTCTCCCTCTCAGCTAGGGCTTCATTCTCCACAATTCCAAGCTTGTCTCGAAAGTACAGAAACTTTACTTTGGAGAGAGGCTTGGTGAGAATATTGGTCGTCTGCTCATCAGTGCTAATGTATCTCAACTGGATAGCTTTCCTCAATACCATATCTCTGATGTAGTGGTACTTGATCTCAACATGTTTTGTTTTGTCATGAAACACTAGATTGACAGAAAGCTTCACACAACTTTGATTATCACAATGAATGACAGTTGGTTCCAATGATTGTCCAAACAATCCTGCAAGGAGCTTCCGAAGCAACACTGCTTCTCGAGCTGCCACACAAGCTGCAATATACTCGGCCTTTGCGGTGCTCAGTGCCACTGAAGACTGCTTCCTACGACACTAGGAGATCATTACAAACCCTAAACTAAAACAACATCCAGAGGTGCTCTTCCGATCAGCAACACACCCTGCCCAATTAGAATCAAAATATCCATGCAACTTCAAGTCCACACCAGAAGAATATCTCAAGCCATACCCAACTGTGCCACACAAGTATCTCAGGATATGCTTTGCTGCAACTAGATGTATTTGCTTTGGTTCATACAAGAACTGACTAAGAGCACTCACTGCATAGCAAATATTTGCTATGGTCTAGTATTGACTAGATACATCAACGATCCAATCAACTGCTTGTATATAGTAGAATCCACTAGATCAAAACTAGTTGCAGCCTCCTTTAGCTTCTGAAAATTGGTTTCCATAGGTGTAGACATGGATTTGCAATCCATCATACCAAATCTCTTCAAGATGTCTATTGTATACTTCCCTTGACTCAGAATGATCTCATTAGGCCTTTGACATACTTCTAAACCAAGGAAGTAATGCATGTACTTAAGATCCTTCATTTTGAATTCAGAAGCCAACTCCTTCTTGCATTTGATAATGAGGTGTTCTTCTCCAGTAAGGAATAGATCATCAACATAGAGAACCAAGATCAAAGCCTCACCATCAATTACCTTGAAGTACAAGTTTGAATCAGCATCATTCTTGGAGAAGCTCAAGCTCATCAAGTATCGATCAATCCTCTCATACCAAGCACGAGGAGCCTACTTAAGGCCATACAAAGCCTTCTTCAATCTGCAAACATGAGACTCCTTCCCATGAACCTCAAATCCATCAGGTTGTTCAATGTATACCTCTTCTTCAATTACACCATTTAGAAATGTTGTCTTCACGTCCATCTGATGTATCTTCCATCCTTTAGCCGCTGCAATAGGAATGATAGTCCTTATGGAGGTATAATGAGCAACTAGAGCAAATGTTTCCTCATAGTCTATTCCCTCTTTCTGAGAGAACCCCCTAGCCACAAATCTAGCCTTGTACTTCTCAATGCTTCCATCAGCCGCATGCTTGATCTTGAAAAGCCACTTAGAAGATACAACAGATTTTCCTTCTGGTCTAGGTACTATATCCCAAACATCGTTCTTGAGGATAGATTGATACTCTTCAGCCATAGCATCTCTCCATACTTGCTGACTTGTAGCTTCCTCAACACTGGAAGGCTCAAATTCAATAATTTGACTCATCAATGCAACATAGCTTGAAAACTTTTGAGGTCTTTTGCTTTCTCTAAATATTCCTCTAGGGGCTGCAAACTTGTCTTCCTCTTGCATTGTTTGCCTAGCCCATTGTTCAGGCTTTTGGAGTGTGGGGTTTTTTTCTTGAAAGAGTTTTTCCCACGTATATTTGGTGTTATGTGTTTTATTGTATCTTTGATGTTTATCTTTACCTATTATGTGCATCTTCTTTATTGTAATTGAAAAAGGGTTTGAAACTGTAGAAATCTGCACATTCTCTCCTTTGATAGATTGGTGTTGGAAGCTTTTCCGCATACCTGGCTTCCTTTCAATTGGTATCAGAGCTTGATCAACTCTGTTTCCTATTGTGGATTAAAGGGTTTTTTGTATTGATCTTATTTTGAGTGGGAGCCTATTGCAGAAATTTTTTGTTGGCCCTGTTGTAGGAAGGAGATGGCGAGCACATCTAGTAGATTTGAGATAAAGAAGTTTAATGGAGGCAACTTTGAGCTGTGGAAGCTCAAAATGGAAGACATGCTTGTAGATCGTGACTAGTGGATAGCTACTTCTGGAACTATGCCAACGGGCATGAAAAAAAAAGACTGGGATCTGATGGATCGGAAGGCTAAGGGTCTAATAAGACTTTGTTTAGCTAATTCAGTACTCCTAAATTTTCATGAAGAGAAGACTATTGTACTTCTTTAGAAGAAACTTGCCCAAATTTATCAGGCTAAATCCTTGGTAAATAAGTTGTTCCTGCGAAAGAAAATGTATTCTCTGTGGATGGAGGAAGGAGGATATGTCGCAGATCATCTAAACACATTCAACATGCTAGTTGCCCAATTGAACTCTGTTGGTGTGAAAATGGAGGAAGAGGATCGTTGCATGACTTTGCTATGTTTGCTGCCGAATGCATGAGACCACCTTGTCGTGGCCATTGGAAGTACCACTACCACCTTTAAGATGGATGAAAGTGGTTGCATCATTGCTATTTGAAGAGATGTGGAGAAAATCTTCTAAAACGGCTAAGGAGGTCTAGCGGTTTGAGGAAGAACAAAAGAAAAAGGCAAAATGAAGAACACGAAGCAAGAAAAGTCGGAATCCAAATCCCGTGGGAGATCTAAGTCTCCTGGTAAGACCAAGGTGAAATGCTGGAATTGCGGAAAATCCAATCACTTCCACAAAGATTGTAAGGAGGAGAAAAAGAAGAAAAAGAAGACATTCTCTAATTTTTAATCTGATAAGTCCTCTCAGGATGATTCAGATGCCTTTGTCATTGCATTGGCAACACATGCATTGCAAGATGTGTGGTTGATAGACTCTAGTGCTTCTTTCCACATGACTTCGCATCGAGATTGGTTTTCAATGTATGAAAGTTATGATGGTGAGAAGGTGTACCTGGGTGATGACTCTCACCTAAGTATTGTTGACCATGGAAGAGTCAAGATAAGATTCCCAGATGGTAGAGTGTAGGGGATTGATGGTGTCCTACATATCCCTGGTTTGGCACGAAACCTTCTTTTTGTAAGTTGAATGATGCGAGTGTGCAGATTGTCTTCTCAAATGGAGGATGCAAGATGACAAGAGGAGCTATGGTGCTTGCTAAGGGTGTTCGAATAGGCACTCTATTTCAGTTGGATGCATGCACAGTTCAGTGCAACAGTTCTTTTGTGGAGAAGAAGAAAAGGACTTCTGAGTCACTATCCTCACCATTGGAACCAACACCAAAGAAGAAAGTTGCATCCACTTCCGATGGTCATGCTTTCTAGGTACCCAGGGGTGCTCATGCTTTGGAGATGAAGTTACCTGCTGAGAAGACAATGCTTTGGCACCAAAGACTTGGTCACATTGGTGAAAAGGGTTTAAGAACCCTAAAAAATAAATGCCTTGTTGAGGGGCTTGATGATTGTAATCTTGAGTTCGATTTTTGCAAACATTGTGTCTATGGAAAGCAAAACCGTGTTCAATTTTATCATAAAACTCACAAATCTTCTAGGGTTTTGGACTATGTGCATTCTAATGTTTTTGGTCCTGTAAATGTTCCTTCGTTATCAAAATCTATATATTTTGTTTCTTTCATAGATGATTACAATAGAAAGACATTTATTTGTTTTCTCAAAAGTAAATTTGAAGTCTTCAGTCAGTTTAAGGAGTTTAAGCCCTTGGTAGAAAATCAGACTGGTAAAAAGATTAAGTGTTTGAGGACTGACAATGGTGGCGAGTTTTGTTCCACAGATTTTGACAAGTTCTGTAAAGAACATGGGATTGAAAGGCATAAGACAACTCCATATACCCCTCAACAGAATGGAATTGCAAAGAGGATGAACAAGACGTTGATGGAGAGGGCTAGGAGTATGCTAATTGTAGCTGGCCTTGAACAAAAGTTTCGGGCTGAAACTTTTGCCACTGCACGCTATCTAGTTAACAAATCTCCTACATCAGCTCTTGTTGAGAAGACGCCTATGGAGGTTTGGTCAGGCGAGAAGCCCTCATTGAGACGTCTTCGTGTGTTTGGTTGTGAGGCATATGCTCATATGCCAAGGGAGAAAAGGTCGAAATTGAAAAACAAGGTTGTCAAGTGTATCTTCATCGAATATGGCATTGGTGTGTAGGGGTACAAGCTTTGGGATCCAGTGGCCGAAAAGGTTCTCTACAATCAAAGTGTTATCTTCAGAGAGATGAAACCTTCTTCCACTGTTTTGCAACTTACAGAAGAGCAAAAGAAAGAAGATGTGGTTTAGCTTCCTCTTGACCCTAAGAAAGTTGAACCTAAAGCCCAGAATGGACCTGATGATGAGAGCTTGAGAAGCTTTGAAAGTTTTGAAGAAGGAGAACAACCTCAACCTTAGCAAGTAAGGAGGTCTATGAGAGATAGGCAACAACCTGATAGGTTTGGTTATTCACTTGAATAATTTGGTTATTCAGTGATGGATTCAAATTGTATTTTTGCTTTGATTGCTAACGATGATGAGCCAAGGACTGTGCAAGAGGTTATGGGTATGAGTGATGCAGATTCCTGGATAAAAGCCATGGATGAGGAGATGGTTGCATTGAAGAAAAATGATACATGGGATTTGGTGCCCTTGCTTGAAAGACGCAAACCCGTTGGTTGCAAATGGGTGATCAAAAAGAAAGTTGGTTTTGATGGCAATGTTGAGAAGCATAAAGCAAGGTTGGTCGCGAAGGGTTATTCACAAGTGGAGGGGATAGATTATGGTGAGATATTCTCTCATGTTGCAAAGTTGACATCTATTCGGTTCCTGTTATAACTAGCAACAGCATATGATTTAGAAGTGGAGCAAATGGATGTGAAAACAACCTTCCTTTATGGTGACTTGGAGGAAGAAATCTATATGTCGCAGCCTAACTAGTACGTGGCTAAAGGTAAAGAAATTTTGGTATGCAAGTTGAAAAATTCTTTGTATGGTCTTAAGCAATCTCCTAGGATGTGGTACCAAAAATTGGGCACCTTTGTGCTGAGTTTGGGATTTTTGACATCTAAATCTGATTATTGTATTTACTAAAATACTATTAATGATCGTTTTCTCATCATTGCATTGTATGTTGATGATATGTTGTTTTTTGGGAAAGATAAAATTTTGATTTCAGATCTGAAGTTCCAATTGTCATCACAATTTGAAATGAAGGATTTAGGTGCAGCTCGATATATCTTGGGGATGGAGATCAGAAGAGACATAGCAAACAGAAAGCTTTGGTTAAGCCAGAGTAAGTATGCGAATGCAGTGTTGGAGAGATTCAGCATGAGAGCTTGCAGACAATTAGTTGTTCCTGTGTTGCAAGGTGTTGTCCCAGATTTTTGACTTGTTAAAAATCGGGATAACCTATCAAAATTTTGATAAAATTTGAAGATTTTCTCTTCTAAGGCACGTATTACGAGGTGCAAAGATTAGCTAATCTCAATTTTAGGTCTATAGTCCTTTGGGTTAGCACTTTTTATTCACTCTCGTCCGTTTTCATGAAATTTTGAGTCATTTTTAGTGTGTTTTTGGTCAATTTCGGGTTTTTCTAACATCACTGCAAGTAGGAGTTTTTGAGCTTGACTGCAAGTCAATAATAGGAACTTTTTAAGTTCTTTGCAAGTTACTTTTTCACTTAAGTTACTTGTAATGACTCTAAAAACTTCCGATTTCACTTAAAGCACTTGTAACTACTCTAAAAAGTTCCGATTTTATTTATTTTTACTTGCAATGACTCTTAAAAAGCCCGATTTTAATAAAAAACACTTGCAAATGCTCATGAAAAACCCGATTTTCATTATAGTCACTTGTTTTTGGCATTCAAAGTTCCAATTTCACTTTAAATCACTTGCAAATGCTTAAAAAAGGTCCGACTTCTTTTATTTTCACTTGTTTTTACTCTTAAAAAGCCCGATTTTAAAAGAGGTCGATTCATTTCACTTGCAATAAGCTTTCAAAAACCCGACGTCATCCATCAAAGGAGCTGTTCATGTTCTAGTTCGCTTGTTTACCTTATTCCATGGAGATTTCATAAATTTACAAGCTGAAAAATCGGATTCTCAGTTGCAAATAATCAAGTCTTTTCATTTTTTGAGTTTGTGAGGCGCCTAGGGTTTTCTTCTTCGTTTTTCTTCCCATTTTCAGGTATGTTGCTTATTTCTTTATTTTTTTTCAAACTATAACGTTTTCTAATATTAGATTTCTTTTTAATCACCATTGTATGAAAAATGCGATTTGCATTCACACGCCTTGACCTTGATTCCAACATTTTTCTTTAAAGAAGAAAATGTCTTGTATTAAAACGCGTTTTCATTATTGGGAACGCATTTTCTTCATTTTTAAAAAAAGATGTTTTTCCTCCATTTTTGCCCTTCATTCATTCGCCCATTTCATACGTTTTCAGCTGAGAACTATAGGAAAACGTCATATTCTTTGAATATTTCATCCGCCATACATCTACTTTTACACTTCAAATGCCTTCATTTCAAAACACATTCATTCCTTCAAATGCCATTCAATAAGAAACGTATTTCTTGGCTGCAAAACGTGTTTCCTATTTTCAGTTATATTTCATCCGCCATACATTTTCATTCTCCTTTCATTCATTACATTCACATTTCATTCCATCTCATTACCATTTTCTAGAAAAGAAGAAAAGAATAAAAATGCCTTAGAAAACAAATCGGGATTTTTCCAATCAATTGCAAGTAGGGCATTTTTGTCTAAAATGCAATTACAAGTTAGCACAAGGAAATAAACTTGCAATAACCTCTCATTTTTCCTACCTTGCACTTTTTACTTGCAATGGCTTCCAAAAATCCCTATTTCACTCTTTACTTGCTGTCAACCTTCCAAAACCCGAAATTCACTTGTGAGCCCATTTTTGCATCAATTTATCCCTTCCCTTGTCAGTCTTGTTTACACACATTATCTATCAAACCAACAAATCAAGGCATGGGCATTGTTTTATAACAATTTCATCTTGAATAAGGTGTTATGGGTTCTTCATCAAGTGAACAAAAGAAGAAGAGATATAACAATAATTCATGGGGCAGCCCGAAGGTCAATAATCCTCATGAAATCATCTAGGGACAAAGTAAATCAAACATGGAAAAAGAACGCAACGAAGAGAAGAACTTCCTTCCTAAAGAAATGGTACTACTCCAAGCCTGTGATAAGGTTGAAGTTCGACAAGGACACAAAGATCATTAAGAATGCAAATTCTCGTTCCAAGTTCAAGATGTCTTCACCAATCCTGAATACTTCAAGTTCTAAAATCCTGAAGCAGCATGAAGATCATCGCAGATGAAGAATGATGTAGTTAGAGTCGTGTCTTGGACACTTAGAATAATTTCAATTATGCATTTGTAATTTTGTTTTGACAAATTACATGTAAAGTCAGAAATTGTAATGGCAAGTAGCCAAGCTACTCGCATTATTGAAGATTGTAATTACATGTAATCAAATTACAAGTCAAATTACAATAGGACTTGTAATTTGGAATAAGTCAATTGCAAGTAGTTGGTGGTTGAGAGAATTTCTCAAGTTAGTTGGGATCCTCCCACCTTTTTCTCATGACCTCTCTCCTATAAATACTTGAGAGGGTCCTTTGTAATTGATATCTTTTTGGCAAGCAAGAAAATTCTTCAGAATTTTGTACTCATAAAGACTTTGAGCTTTATAGTTATAAGTTGTTATTTTTCAAGTAATATCATAGGATTGCAAATTTTCAAGACTTTGTGCTTAAAATTGTTTTCCCGTCCCGAAGGAAGTGACGGAAGTCTTTGAGCTTTCAGGAAACTTCATTTCCTTTCTACTGATTTTATTGCGAACTACTGTTAAAGTTTATTTGAAAGTTCATATTACTTTTTTGCAAAGAGAAAAGAGTTTAATCTCTCCTGAAACAAGAGGAAAGATTATCGTTCCACCCATATTTGTTTTTAGTTAGTTAGATAGGGGGAGCCTTCCCTTAATTAGGAGAGTTTTAACTCACACACTGTGGTTGAAACCACCATTTTGCTAACCTTTACAAGTTTGCAAAATATTCAACCAACACAAGGAACAAAGCTTTCTATAGAGGATTGTCCAAAGTCTCCTTCTAAGATGGAGCACATGACCAGAGTACCCTATGCTAGTGTTATAGGCAGTTTGATGTATGCTATGGTCTATATGACACCAAATATTGCCCAAGCAGTGGGAGTCCTAAGCCGTTTTATGGCTAATCCGAGACGGGTGCATTGGGATGCAGTTAAGAGAGTGTTTAGGTATTTGTGGGGTACTTCTGATTATACCTTGTGTTTTCATGACTATCCTATTGAACCTTGGCATTTAGTTTGTATTTGTGGGTTTGTGGATTCTGACTGGGCAAGAGATATTGATAGTAGAAGATCCACTAGTGGATATGTATTCACGATGTTTGGTGGTGCCATTAGTTCGATGAATAAATAGCAAGCTATAGTCACTTTGTCCACGACAGAAGCAGAGTACATGGCAGCTACTCATGCTTGTAAGGAAGCCATTTGGCTTAAGCATTTGTGTTCAAATGTTGGGCTTGATGCAAGACAAATCACTATCTATTGTGAGTGTGACAATCAAATCCATTTGTTTGGCGAAGAATCCTACTTTCCATGCCAGAACAAAGCACATTGATATTCAATTTCATTTTGTCTGTGATATGGTGGAAGATGGAAAGGTGAAGTTGGAGAAGGTTGACACCCTGACAAATGTTGCAGATGCATTGACAAAGCTAGTGAGCATAGAGAAGTTCAAATGAAGTCTATGGGCCTCTTGGCCTCTAGCAGTTAAATCATGTTACTTCCATTCACTCTTCAAAGGTGTTCGACAAGTGGGAGAATGTTAGGAAAATGAAGGTGTATCAACCTTTGATTTTTCCATAGCATTGATTTTTTAAATATTTAATGTTGTTATTTTCTCACGTTGTCTTGTGAGTTACAACTTGCAATTTCTATTATGAGGAGTCAAGTTAAAAAGTTGCATTTACAGGTGGAGTCGTGCATGAAGGCATTTTCTATTTCCGTGTTGGGTTTACATGGAATGTGAGTTTTCAAGGTGCAGTTATTATTTGGCAAGTGTAGGTTTTGCGTGCAAGTTTAGTGACAATTGGCAATTGCAATGTTGCATGTTGTGAAAATTGGAAACTTACCATTATGTGTGTGTAGTGGTTTTGGCACTTTCCATGTTGCATCTACAACCTTTGGTAGTCGATTTAGAAATGTCTAATTTATGCATTGTAAGTTTTTATATATTGAGCACTTGTGTTTTTGGAGTTGTATGATGTTGTGTTGAGATACCGTTATGCTAGCAGATTCACTCCAGAATTGTAACACAAACAAACTCCTATAGAAGTTTGCACTGCAAGTGTATTGTAATCGTTTGTTTACAAATAATACATTGTTCGGGCTTTTGGAGTGGGGTTTTTTTTCCGAAAGGGTTTTTCCCACGTATATTTGGTGTTATGTGTTTTATTGTATCTTTGATGTTGTTTATCTTTACCTATTATGTGCATCTTCTTTATTGTAATTGAATAAGGGTTTGAAACTGTAAAAATTTGCACATTCTCTCCTCTAATAGATTGGTGTTGGAAGCTCTTCCATGTACCTGGCTTCCTTTCAGATTTTTGCAACACGAACACCCAAATCTGTTTCTTGCCCAGTTTCACAGCTAATGTGGATCTGCACCTAATTCTAGTACGACTCATAACCAGAAATGCTGCATTTTCCGACTGATCAGCCACATAGATAAAAATCAATATAGCAATTTTCTCATAACTACATTTATACCCTGATTCTAATGACACCCGATCGCCATATCAGTACCTGTTGCCCCATGTCTCCAACTGGCTATATAAAAATCTATCACCTCGCTATCCCGTGCAGCTGCCTACTGTATTAAGTTTTAGACAAATAGGTGGTCTTGTGTAAAAAGAATAATGGAGCAGTTAATAATTTAGGAATTAAAATTTTAGCTGTGAATTAATCCAGGATGACTGGAATAATACATCCACTACTTAATCAAAAAATGTGTCAGCTTTTCTCCTTCTCTCCCCTTTAACATTTCCCTCCAAATTTTACTTTTACTAAATATTTACAAATAACTGAAATATAAAAAATCATGAAACCGCTAAAAAAAATTCCTAAAATTTTGAGTTGTCACTAGGTACTAAAATAACTTAGCTAAGCAACAGCATGGAACACTGCTGTAAGCAGTTACATTTGCGCAGAAACCCCGACTCATTCCCCGTTACTCGTGTTGGCAACTGTAGTCTGGAACATAATCACCATACTAAATATCCAATTTTATCGCATATACTCTGTTTATATAGAAAATATCCAGAGTATTGTTTGATCTTCTTACGCGTGTGGGCGTCTATTCTAAGTTTAACAACCAAAAATATGTTCAATGCATTTAGGGGACCGTTTTGATTCAGGGTATAAAAGTGATATTTACAACTTGATGGTCAAGAGTTCGATAGAGTCGTACTTCGTGCAGCGAGAATTTCAAAATGAGCGGGAAGGACATGTAAGGAGCAAAGTGATATACCTAATTTGGTGAGCAGAAGAGAAAGAACGAGACCAACAGGGCCTGCTCCCACAATCAGCACAGGCACATGTTCTTCCGCACTTGCATAGCTCATCCCACGAGAGATTCCTCTGTAAATTTTGCTATGGCCTTTTAAAATGTAAAAGAGAGGCAAATGTGCACGTCCTACCAGCCACGCCATCATATTTACTCCGCAAACCTGAGGGATTTTAACCGTATGACAATCGATTTTTGTTTTCCTTTCGGTATACTGAGGCACAGCAAATTTCAAATTGGAACAATTGAATGAAACGGATTGCAGAATGAAACAAGACTCTATTGAATAAATGAAATAGTGTCTACGAGACCAACGAGTCTATGGACTCGGAGCTGCAGTAAAAGAGTATCATGATTATACAATTATAACATATACCAACTCTTTAGGTATTTTTAAAAAATAAAATAACTAGCAATCGCACCTTGGTGTGCAATGGGTACGCGGAAGAGGTGTGGAAGGTGAATCTGCATATGAGGTCAATTGATATTATTTATATATTATTGTTATTATTACTATTATATTATGTTGGCGTTTAAATTTGCACTTCTGGAATGCATATTTGAAATGGACAGCTATGCACAGTAAAATTGCTCTTCAAATTAGGAGGGGAAACTCCCTCTTGCTGATGGTATTGAAAGAAAGTAAACTAAAAACTAAGTTGCCTATCTTTTTTATCAGCTAGAGCACAAGGTTTATTAAACACAAATGTCGCAGCTGAGATTTTTTTATTTAAGAACTCCAACTACGACTAACTTAAGCTAAAGATATTTCTAATATCTCAAGTAATATGCAGAGCAAGAGAAATTAGAAATGAACAAGGTTGATTCTCTGACAAAGTGCTTCAATAAACTATTTCTCAACATACATCTACACACTTCAATGTAAGTTGAAATTAAGATCACAAAAGCATAACACAAATAACAGAAATCTGAGACGTTATACCAAGGCAAAGGAGGTTCATGATTTTATTTCTCAAACTTCTGGAACAAAAATAACTAAACACTTGTCTGGAACAAGAGCTTGCAGCTAAAGAGGCTTGCAAAACTTGTTCTTACACAATAGGAACAACAATTACAATAACTACTTGTTGGCTAAAAGAGACTCAACAATTCGCTATCATAAAACAATTGAACCACACTGAATAAAAAATAGAAGGCACTTAGGCTCTAGTGTTTTGTTATCACTAGCACGGTTAAAGAAAACTAATGAGCAAAGGCTCTTATTTATAAGCAAGCAGAGGAGTAGGGAACCCTAAAATCTCCTTGCTTTTACAATCTAGGGCTTGCTCAGCAAGCAAGCTTTATTTCTAAATCTAGAAAGAAGATAACATCTAACACCTAAGAAAGCAGAAAAAGCAGGGACTGCCAACTATTACATCTATCTTCTTTCTCTTCTTCAAAGAATGGATAAGAATTGCTCCAAGAATAGAAAGAAAGCTTCTAGATGAAAGCCATTTCAAATCTCAATCACATCCGCTAAAAAGCAGGAAACTGTGTCCCAGTTCGGTGCATCTATCCCATCAATAGCAAAGTTGCATGTTTCTAAGATATCTTCTCCATTTGCAATTGATCTCAGGAAATCTTCGACCTCATTGGCCATTTTTTCAAATCTTTCTGACATCATGGCAAGGTGATTCATTTTGCCACCAACTATATTGTTGTTATCATAGCTGTAAACAACACTCTGAAATTGAGCTTGCACCTCATCTAGCCCGACATAAGAACCATCTTCAAGACTGTACCGAGAAGGAATCTTTGTGACAAACTCATTGATGAAAAGAAGAGCTTCGATCACCCTTTGTTTGTAAGCAATAAACTCCTCGGATATCCTCTCGTAAGTTTTAACCTTGAAGACATGACACTCTCTCCAAGCAAGGATCTACCTCTTGTGTTATTTTGAAGTCGTTGAACCATAGGCTATATCCAAATCAGTAATGATGATTTCATGCCTTGGTTTTACTTCAGCCACTGATTGTTCAAACCCTTGGATACCTTGACGTAGCTCATGAGCATTTTCTCTCAACTGAAACATTCATGCCAAGATCTCTTTTCCTCTGACAATGAAACTCTCAATCCACTCTTGAGTTTCCTTCCCACAAATAACCAACTGTCTCAACTGATGATGATCAGCTAGTGTTTCTAAAACCTAGGGCAGCAACTGGGTCACCTGTGATGAACCATGGACGAGGTTTGAAATGTAAAGCCTGAGCTACTGTATTTCAGCCTTGAGGGCTGCTTTGTCTTCCCCATTCTTGAGCACTCTTCTTGCTATATTTGTCCTTGTGCATTTCCCACATCCTCTCGCATTCACCCTTTGAGATAGTGACACTTTCAGGCCAAGGGGGAAAGGAGAAACATTTCTCAACCATATCAGGTTTCAAATTGCAAATCATTATGCCATCAATTGATTGAATCTCCCTTGTAGCCGGATTGTAATGTTTGATGCAAGCAATTACAAACTCGAGGCTCTGAACAAAAATAGGAATAGACGTTGTTGCAAGGAGTCCAGAGTGTCCAAAGTTTATGATTGAAGTGTTGCCTGTGCTCTCCAAAGCATGTAGATCAAACACCGGCTTGATGTGATGCAAGTCCGTCTCAACTGTTTTGATGAAATCATGGTAGAGAGTTGATTTGGTCTTGAAATCATTGGGAGTGTACTCCATTTTGAAAACCTTGAAGAATGATTGTAAACTCACCTAGGTTCAAACAAGTTTTGAACAACTTACTATTTTTAGAATGCTGATTTTTCTTCCTCCAACGGACAAATTTTTGAAATTTTTTTCTGAGATATGGGTTTTGCTCAGAATTCCATTGCAAGACAACTCAGATCGTCCGTTTTTGAAAATTTTGATTTTAGACTGAAAAAGTAGCAAACCCTAATTTCTTCAATTTTTCACGAAAAATGTTGGCACCTGGGTTTTGTTCAAAATACAATTAGAAATGGACCCAGTCGATCAAATTTGAAAAACATTGATGGTTGATCGAAAAAGCAGCCAACCCTAGAATTTGAAATTTGCTTGAAAAAAGCTGTGATATGGGTTTTCTTCAGAAGACTGATTTGAGAGGACCCAAATGATAAAAAATTGAATGTACTAAGGATTTCACTGACATGCAAATAAAAAGCAGCTGCTGCAACTTGATGAATTTCTTGAAAATTTCTTCAGAAGAATGAGATGATAAGACCCAAATGGCTGAAAATTTGAAAATCTTGGCCTTCTTGAAAAATTTGATCTTTTGGATGAAAATCCATGAAAAAGCAAGGCCTTATGCTGCAAGTCTGAAAATTTGATGAAGAATCAGCAAACTTGAGTTCTTGAATCTTGAAAATTTTCTCCAAACTTGCTGCTCCAACTTTCTCCTTGGAATGCTACCTGCAATAATGATGAAAATTGCATTGAAGAGGTGTATTAAATAGACTTAGGGTTTGAAATAGGTCTACTTTCTTTTGCTTTAATCTTCAGAAACCCTAAATTGGCATGTTCAATGAACTTGGGCATTCTCTTCATCTCACAGTTTTGAATTTTTTTGAAAATTGTGAAAATTTCACTAAGGCATTAAAAGTTAGGTGCCCTTCTTGGCTAGAGGTGCCTACTTGCTTCAAAGTTAACCATTTTTTTTTAGTTTTTCAACTTTTCTTCCATTTTGACCCCTGGTTTGATCCTGATTTTTGGATGTTTAGTTGATTCGGATGACGAGCTGAATGA
Organism: Sequoia sempervirens; assembly: GCA_007258455.2. Lineage (NCBI taxonomy): Eukaryota > Viridiplantae > Streptophyta > Pinopsida > Cupressales > Cupressaceae > Sequoia > Sequoia sempervirens. The sequence goes on from VDFB02109042.1 coordinate 43,212,042, forward strand.
TTCATTGCGAAGCTCAATTGATTCTGAGAAGATTGTTCTGGAGGCGTCTCCAACTAAAAACTTCATTTACCTCAAAATCATGGGAGCCTATTTCCTCCAGGGGTGCCCATTTTGTCTAGAGTTAGCCATTTTTATGATTTTCAAATTCTTCCTTTTACCTCCTCTACTTCAGAAGATTTTACAATTTCAAATTATATGGGCATCAGACGGACTGATGGCTAGATTCGTTGCAGAGTTGAGAGGATTTTGAAGGGGGTTCTTTGGGAGTAACTTCATCAAAAAGTTGAATCTGGGCCATCAAAATCTTGGCCGCCCCTGGCAAGCTGGGCACCCAACTTCACCAGAGTTAGCCATTTTCAATAAATTTCACCTTTGCTTTTAACTTTGACATTTAAGCTCTTGTTTTACCCTTTGTTTTGCCTCATGTATCTAATGACTGCCAACTATGATTAACGTGCTGATGATTTCACTGGAAAGCTTGATCGATCCTGGAGAAGACATGTTGGAGGCTTCATTAACAGATTCATCCGTTTAGGCCCTCAAAATCAAGGGTGCCTTTCTCCTCTAGGGGCGCCCATTTGCTCCAGACTTAGAATATTTTATCTGATTTTCTTCTTCTCATTTGAACCTTCATTTTATACCTTGAGCTCAATCTGGATTTGTCGAAAATCGGTCAGTCGAATGCGTTGACGAAGATATCTGCTACGAAGCTATTTGAATTCCAGAGATATTGAGCACTTTAGCAAACCTTAACTGCTGGATTTTCCCCTTCAAAAAGTTGGGAACCCCTGGGCACCTAGGGCACCCAAAGTTCCCATACTTAGTCAAATTTTGGTGATTTTTATGTTTTTTATTCTGACTTCTATTTGGATCCTCCTTGTTTGATCTTGAATTTCGAATGATTGGGTGATCTAATGACTATATTGTCGGATTTTTTGTGGAGCTGAGAGAAAATTGAGCAACCTTTCTTAGAATCTCAAACCCTAATTTCATCATCTGGTACCCTAAAAAGATGGGCGCCCTTCTTCACCAGGGGCGCCCAACTCAAGCAAACTTAGTCAAATTTCAATGTTTTCACCTTCTTCTTCGTTCTTCGTGCTTGCTCACCAACTCACCTCCTGTTGAATGCTTGAGTGTTGAATCTGATGCCTGGCAGCTGACTGACCTCCATTGGTGACCTCAGAGCTCCTAATATGCTTATGAAAAAGTAGAATAGACCCACTAGGGCAAAACTGATCTTTTTGAGATTCTGATTGCACTAGTCTGATATGGAAGTATTTTGAGCCAATCAACATCAGTTTGAACCCTAACGAACCAAATTTCTATTTTTAGAAAGTTTTTCAGTATTCTTTTCGAAAGAAACCCATAAAAAGTTACTATTTTTAGGAAATTTCTAAAAATAACAGTTTTCCTAAAAAGTAGGGATGAAAAACTGAGATCTGGGTTTTGTAGATTAGGTCGCTCTAAGCAGACCCAAATCATCAGATTTTGAAAATTTTATGTTTTTACCTCTCATGCAAGACACGCACACCCAAATTTTGACCTTTTTAACAGATTTAACAAGACTTTTACTCATTTCTTCAAAATGTATAAGTGTAACAAAAATCTTAATTTTAGGGTACAACATATTATTAGTTTTGTTTTATATTTTTATTTTATTTATGTATTAATTATTATATTCACTACATTAATCTTAAATCTAAGTAATTTATTGTGTCTAGTTATAGCCTTCTCTATAAATTTCTCTTCAGTATTTTAGATTAGATGCCTTCAAAATCTAGATGTGTCTAAATTTATTTCATTCCATTATTTAGCACTTATTATTAATTGTTTAATCTAGTCACATGTAACTAGAATATGCAAACACATACTCTCTAACATATTAACATACATATAGTTTTCTATCGGCATAACCTTTGAACCTTCTTTAAATGCAAGTGTTGGTATATATACATCTCTCTATATAGAATTGTCTCCTCCTCTATCTCTCTTTCTTTTTCTTAATCTCTCCAAAGATCAATTAAATTATCATAATTTTTATAAATTAATTTGATTTGATTTATATAGAAATATATTAATTATTGACTATAATAATTTCATATTTATATTTAATCATTTTTAGTATAGAATAATATATAATAATAATAATATAACTTGTATATACTATTATATATAATAATAAATATAATTATATTATATATAATTTAATCTGTATTATATAAAATATTTAATATATTAATTATATTTTGTATTAAATAAGAATATAATAATTAGTAATTATAATAATTATATATATAATAGTTTTGTTAAAGAATATAATACTAAATAATAAATAGTATAATTACATATTTTTAATTATTTTTTTATTATATGAAATATACATTATATATTAATTATGATAATATATACTTAACTATGTAGGGTAAAGGATGTCATAATATTAAAACCTAAATGTGCTCATTATTAGGATCTTGGCCTAATTTTCATTTTAATAAACATACAGTAAAACCCTCGCCAAAACCTTATTTTCAAGCTACAACTCACCAAAGTGAAGGAGTGAAAGTTCAATACCAACGAGGAAGAGTTTGGAGGAGTGGAAACCAATAGCGCCAGAAAGCAATAAAAAACGGCGAAAAACCGCTAAAAAAATGGTGAAAAATGATGAACTCTTGAGATTCATTTAATCATCTTGCAAGGCCTCTCGATGCTTTTGAACCATTCGCGAACAAAATGAGCTCATGAAGTTCAAATAAAGACACACCTTCGGCGTAAAAATAAAAATTATGTTAGATTTTTATCATAGATTTTGACTAAAAAAAAATGTTATTTTGTTTAGTCTTCTCATCTAAAATAAAGTGGTTAGGTTGTCAACTTTCAAGTTGTTTGTATTTGATACAAATGTCACTTAAGGCTACACACTCGATAATGTATTGTCATTCTATTTCCACCTCTTATATATTGTCCACCTCCTAGTCTCACTTTTAAGATGATGCAAGCTAGTGGAAAGGACCTAATAGTGGAGTGAGCTCCTATAGTGGGGATAGGAGTTGACTTGTATGGCCTCGTAATGGAGCACCTCATTAACCAATCACAATTCAACTTTTACCCACAAAGCAAACAAATATGAACAAAACAATGTACACATCATATTTGTTTTATAATATGTTTATATTTGTCCCGAAAAGGAATTTTCATAATAGTCTTACAAGTAAGTACATATTAATAAAGTTTTTGACACAACCCATTTTGAATCAATAGTGCTAAGATAAGCAATATTACATTTAATTTTGCACCCATACATATAACAAAAACAGTATAATACTCTTGGGCACATATGCTATGACTGCCCATTCCATATACAACAATTTCAAAAAGTAAATGCCACATAAACATAAACCAGTCCCATTTATCCTATCACACAATCATATTAGATTCATCATATATCACAATTCTTCAAATACAAAATACTCTTCAAACAAAAGCTAACGCCATGTGTTCCATCTATCAAACTCAACTGCCCACCCATTGATCACTTCCACCTATATCCAACACAGACAAGTTGTAAGGCTCACCAATGAAGCATCCAAAGAAGAGGATGAAAATTAAACCATCCACAACATACAAGCATTCAACCAAATCAATCAACTCTGTAATTTATGGTAAAATTCAAATTTTCCAAACCCAACAAGCAACACAATTGAAATAAGAGGACAAAAATTTAACACTTCATACCAAATAAGTATTCAAGAAATCATTAATATTACCAAATCAAATAGACATGGCATTCATTCAATCCATTCATTTGTCTCGAGTGAATCCCTCACAATTTTCATCATGTTGTCTCCTCTTTGTTTTCTATCCTCTTATATATTTTAGTGGACGCATCAGCATAAGAAAATGAGACAACAACAAAAGTTTAACACAAATAGTTTGCATGTTCTTCTTGGTTTTTTACTGCTCTAACATGTACTCTACATGCCTATGTTGTATATGATATGTGTGTTATATCCTATGAGATATTGTAAATTGTGAATGTTAATCTATTGCATACGATGTAAGTGTTCTAGTCAATGTGTTTTTAGTGCATATATGGGGTTTTAAGTTATTTTGTTTATGCCTTTGAATGCCAAATTTTTGTATACAATGTAAATGTTCTAGCCACTTTGTTGTAAGTGCATATATGGATTTTAAGTTATATTGTTTATGCCTGTGAATGCCAATCTGTTGTATACGATATAAATGTTATACCCATTGTGTTGTAAGTGCTTATATGGGGTTTATTGTTGTAGTGTTAATGATGTGAATGGCAATCTATTTTATACAATGTAAATGTTCTAGCCATTGAGTTGTAAGTGCATATATAGGGTTTTAAGAAATATTGATTATGCTTGTGAATGCATATTTTTTGTATAGGATGTAAATGTTATACCCATTGTATTGTAAGTGTATATATGGGGTTTTAAGTTATATTGTTTATGTTTGTGAATGTCTATCTATTGTATTTGATGTAAATATTCTACCCATTATGTTGTAAGTGCATATATAATATTTTAAGTTATATTGTTTGTCTATGAATACCTATATGTTGTATAGGATATAAATGTTCTACCCATGCAGTGAACTATAAGTGCATATATGGGGTTTAAGTTATATTGTTGAAGCATGTGAATGTTTAGCCATTATATATGATGCAAATGTTCTACCCACTATGTTGTAAGTGCATATATAGGGTTTTAAGTTATATTGTTTATTTATATGAATGTTTATCTATTATATATTATTTAAATGTTCTACACACTATACATTGTAAGTGCATATATGGGGTTTTAAGTTATATTGTTTATGCTTGTGAATACCTATATGTTGTATAGTTTATAAATGTTCTATCCATTATGTTGTAAGTGCATATATGGGCTTTTAAGTTATATTGTTTATGCCTATGAATGTCCATTTGGTGTATAGGTTGTAAATATTCCATCCATTGTGTTGTAAGTGCATGTATGAGGTTTCAAGTTATATTGTTAATGTCTATGAATGTATATCTATTGTATATGATGTAAATGCTCTACCCACTGTGTTGTAGAGTGCATATATGGGGTTTAAAGTTATATTGTTTATATATGTGAATGTTTATCTATTGTATAAGATGTAAATGTTCTACCCACTATGTTGTAAGTGCATATATGGGGTTTTAAGTTATATTGTGTATGTCTATGAAAGTTTATCTATTGTACATGTTGTAAATGTTTTACTCACTATGTTGTAAGTCCATATACAGGGATTTGAATTATATTTTGTGTGCCTCTATTTGATACGAATGCTTTAAGTTCTAGCCAATGTACCATCTATTAATAATTGTTACTTTGGTTGGCCAGAAGAGAAAGAGTAGACAATGGGTGTTAAATGTGAGGAAGTGGATGTTGTGGGTGGATGTGTTAGCCACTATTAATGCCTATCTAGTATATAAGATGAAATTGTTGTAGGTAGTGTAGTGCAAGTGCATACATGGGGTCTTTTGTTATATTGCTAATACCTATGTAGTAAAAATTGTTAATGGCAACCTCTTCTATAAGATGCAAAAGTTATTATGTAAATGCCTATCTATTCTATACGATGTAAATTTTCTATCTAATGTAGTGTAAGTGCATAATTGTGGTTTTAATTTTTACTATTAATGTCAATCTGAAAACATCAAAATAAAAATCTAAAAAAAGAAAATTATATACCTATTATACAATAGAAACTATCAATATGTACACCTTCAATTATAAATATTCTATTCAAGCATCACTGTGAACTTACAAACTCAAGTTACAGACAAAATCATGCACCACTAGTTATACATTAAATGGTGTAAGTTTTATTGTTTGTCTATAATACTAAAAAAATTATTTAGTTTCCTTCACTTTTTCTACATTACTATTTGTTCTTGACTGTAGATGACAAATAGAGCTTGAATGAGGACTCGGTCTGAAAAAATAGAGCCACGACAAGTTTATCTACACATAAAATAGGAGTTTGATTCCCCCAACATGAAGAATCTCAAATTCATGTCAAGAGCCCTCCATAACTCGTTGAGGCAATAGTGGAGGTTATTGCACCTACAAGAACAAATAGTAGAACAATGCAAGAATGAGAGTGGTTGACAAAAGACATGAATGGATCTCTTAAATATGTTGAGGATAATGGTATGTCAATAAGGGTTGCAGCAAAGAAGTGAAAAATCCCAACAACCACTCTCACCAATTGAATAGGTGGGCTAAAATCCACATTGAAGAAAGGTCCTCTAGCTATCTTGATAGCAAATGAAGAGGCTCTAATTATCAAATGGTGCAAAGAGATGGTTGCAATTTGTATTTAGTTGTAGTCAGTCAAAGTCAGTCGTAGTCAACCATTATCAGTTATAATTAAATACATCTATAGTTAGATAGAAAATATTTCACACTTTATGTTATATGTTGGTTTGGGAAAAAATTCCCTGACTAGTTGGATTAGTTATAATGAAGTGTCGCAACAATTAGTTTCTCAACCACCGCTAGCAACTATATGTACTTAGTTCATTGAAGTTGAGATATTATGATGCTATTATGATAATGACATTATGCTATTGTACTTGCTAATAATTGAAGAATAAATGTACTATCTTATTTTGTGCACTATGTGTTCGTAAATGATTTTTGTACGTGTTATATGTTCTATAAGTTTCATCTATTTACTCTTGTAGTACGTTAAAGTTATTTAGGGCGAGTAAACATTAACATAGTTGCCTAAGTGAACTTAGGAAAATCACCTCGATGAGAGAATAACATCATGATGGGTCAACCGACCAAGGAGCCTGACAGACTGTCATGAGGTTCTATCACTTTAGTTGAAAATGTATCGATTATATTGATCGGGTAGTGTTCAAAGGTTGTATGAAATAGGGGACATCTTGGCTATCTCTCTTAGATTTTCTGAATTTTTGAAATGTTTGTAAACAAAAGTTAAACTAGAAAGCTTGAAGTTGTTTAAAAGCTAGAAAGCATGAAATTGTTAAACTAGAAAGCATATAAATTACCTAAGAAGAAACACTTGCAGTAAAACTATAAAATTTAAATGAAAACAACTAACGGTTAATGACTAACTACTGACAGAAAGTATAACTAACAACAGGAGTGGGTGCTCCGAAATTTCCAAATAAACATAACTTAAAGATTGTAAACTAAAAACCACAACTTGCAGGAACAATTGATAGAGCTCGACACACAAATAACATTCATCCAAATTTATCATGTATAGAATAAAAGAAACAATATTAAAAATGAAAATACTTATCTACTTCTATGAGATCCCTCGAGTGGCCAGCTCTCGGGTGTTCCTATGTTTAACTCAGATCACACGTACTTTTGCATCTTCAAAATGAATCCATCCATGACACTTCCATTACTCCGAACGATTGACTCAAAATAGGATTGGCAATATTTATTTATTCATATTATAAAAGTGTAACACAAAGACATAGATGAACAGTGTTCAAAGCATATCATAACAGCATAACAATATCACATCTGCATTGTTTCTAGCGATTACCTAACAAAATCCTAAATTTCAGATGGTGGAAGATCGCCATTGAAAAAGTATTTTAACATAACTTCAACTAACCAACTGACTATTGTCCATAACATAAAACATATTAAAGGCTTGGAGGGGAGCCGTAAATTTTTTAAATAGAAATTTAATAGAAAGCAATAAAAGGACTTGTTCCACTATGCATGTCTGAATTTCTAGCGCCTAAACTCTCGACACTCTATCTTCAACTGCTTGAAGTTTGCTTAAAGTCCACTCGATCTTGCTGTTACCTGATTTTTAGCTTTCAGTTGAAAGTAGTTTTAATGTTTATTCTTTTGTGTTGTTCGTTTAAACATTTAAAAGATAAACCATAAGTCTGCTAGGTTTAATATGCATGGAAAAAGATTGTCAAATGAAACAAATTACATTTTTTCATTCCAATGTTGCAATTACAACAAATGAGAAAAGAGAATCATATGTATACAAATGTGATCCTTTATTGATAATCATGAAGTGTACATGTCCCTCACAAGCCAAGGGACTAACTTTATGTATTCAATGGAAATATGAAACAATTTATACATGAATAAGTAAAAAGAAACAAATGAATGTACATATAAGAATGGAAACCAGTCATTGCCTGATAATGACTGGTCGCGGTGATCCCACAATACTGGTTTACAATTTTTGGCCAAACTGGACATTGAACTAATTTTTTCTAACTAAACCTTCACTTTCGGGCACCTATAACGGGTAAACCATGAGGAATTTGAAGATGATGCAAACTAGTGATCTGTGAAATTTTGTATGTAGATTATGAATATATATTTTTTCAAAATATTTGGAATCAGATTGCACTTCTTTTTCCATCTCCTTCGAAAACTAATTTTTTTCAGTAAACACTATTTTTAAGGAGTGACACTCATCGTATAACACATAATTTTTTTTCCATGAAGGATAAAAATTCTAATTTTTTAGAATTTATATTTGTAGCTATGATATCCAGTGCTTCCAATTGGTTTCATAGTTTTTTATTGAATATTTTTTCCTTAATCAAGTTTCGGAGCCAAACTAATTACAATTTAGATATAGGTGGACCGTATAACACAACTTTTTTTGTATGTATCGAAATTCAAATTTTTTTTGTTGGATCAAGGACTTCAATATCTGGTGCACTCATATTTTTTAAAATTTTATTTTGATAATCTTCTATTTTTCCACATGTGCATAGCAGAGAGCTTGATTTTCGTTGAAAAACCTACATTCACAAGAAATAAAAAATAAATAGAATAATTAAATTAAATTTATTTAAAATTATATTTTTTGGGAAGCTTATAATAATGACTACATACTTACAAAAAATAAATTTTAAATTAATTCATTTGATCCCCCAAAAGGTAAATCAAAAGTAGTTTTTTATCAGCATTCTGATGGGTGTAAAGGAGACTCTGTTATAGGTATTTTTTAAAACTAGCAGGGTTCTATCCAAGGGGGTTTGATCTAAGGTAGTTTGATCAAACACTCTTCAATTGGAATGCTTTAAATGGAAAATTTAAGGCTTAAATAATTATATTTTCTAAAAATATGTGATTTCAACAAAAATCAGAATCTCCAAGAAATTGTAAACTAGCTTTGTGGGATTACCTGTTGCAAAGTTGCCTGATTGCCCTGCTGCTGTTGCCCAAAGTTGATTGTGTCCTCCCTAGCTCCGTAGTGCTCCTAGCTCCTGCATCTAAAAAAAAAACAATGATATTAAATCGAGGCTCTAATCAATGAAAGATCTCAATCCTTACATACACACCTACCTATGCATGTATAAACTGATCCATAAGTGCATAAAATAAGCATGAAAACCTTGGATGTCTTGGAAAACAGTGAAGTCATCAAACACATCCAAAATATGCATATATTTTTCTAACTTGTTTGGTTCATGTGCAGATTTAGGACAATTTTGGTTACTGTTATGATTTAGATTAAATACAGCATGTGGGGTAAATGTGGCTCCCACGAGGGTAGAGCTTAGCATGCTTTGAAAGGAAAAGGAAATTGAACAACTTGATCAAAGATTTATCTGTTATCAATGCATTAAATCAATATGGAATCACACCAGTTGATCAAGTTTCATTATCAAATTCAAAAGATGCAACACATTTTGCTAGATATGTCTTTCAATCTTCTTAAGTGGACCCTTGATCCATTTTATAAAAGGAAGTAAGTGATTTTGGAAATGCATCAAGTCCAATCATAGATGCATCAAGTTCAATTATGCATCTCTTAAATAATGAGAGGGAAATCCAAAGTATTGTCAGGTCCCTCCCACCTTGACCCTATTGGACAACCACACATCACATAGGACGGTGAGCTTTTAGGTCACCGACATAGGGGACATGTGTCTACCCACTAAGATCAAAGTGGGGAGATAATTATGTATCACACATGATCAAAAGGGAAACAAATGTGGTGGAATCAGATAGCAGATTCCGGTGGGACAACAACATATATCCTCATGTCATGCAGGACAACAACCATGTCTTTTGACTTTACTAAAGGAAAACAAGGAATGGTTACGAGAGATGACATTACAGATGGAAAAGAAAGGAAGGGTTTCAACTACCTTGTTCAGTGTCACATAATGATCAATTTTCATCTACATTTCTTGAAGTTGCTAAGACCCAAGGATTACCTCCACAAGTGATCTGCAATTGACAATAACTTTATTGATGGTGTGATATAGGGGGATTCGCTACTCACTATTTCTCTTCATTCAAAAATCCTCACGGGGTGAACTACCCTTTATTACCTCAATGGAACAACACAAAAGTTTTAGATTCTAAAAGAACAGGTCACAAAGGTTTTCTGGATAGACTTGACAAGCTCTCAGTTAGAGGACGTCGGCACAAAATACAGACAACAATGCGGTGCGCTAGAGTCCTAGAGGTGCGTTGGCATCTCGTAGGGACCAGGGAATGAGTTTATCACAGAAAATAGCTAAGTGATTGCTAACGACCAGATTATTGAAAACCTACAGAATATGATAAAGAAATAGAGTAGGATTGAAACAAACTAAAATAGAAGTGATAAAGAAGAAGGGAAGGGAAAGAAATACTTACAGCTGTGTGGGTGATGAGGTCTCCATCGAACAAATGTCTTCAAAACCTGCGAGCGTGATATCTGGAGAGAATGTTGGGGCTGTATAGGGGTTTGCCTCAGTCAAATCCCTATTTTTGGTGTTCCCACCTCCACGGACAGCCAAGAAGATAAAGAGTGTGATGAACAAGGCATGTGGTGAAAGAAAAACCCACTCAGGAGTAGAACTCGCACCATGAATAAGTGTGTGATAAAAGCAAACCCCGCTCAAGGAGGAGAACCCGTATCATCGAGTAAGTATGCAAAAAGTAGGGGATATAGAATCCCAAGATTCTCACAAGTGTAAAAATGGATTTGTAAGGGCCAAGAAGGCTACAAAGAGTGTTGCTAAGAGAGCTTGAGAGAGCTTGAAGCTGCTACAACAAGCTGTAAGAAAGTGATGGAGTGAGACTGAAAACTAGAATGAAGCTAGAAAAATGCTAGCAAGACTTGGAAGGACTTCCCAACCTGCAAATGGATGGAAAGAATGAATTAAAAGGGAAGAGAAGAAGCTTCTCGGGCAGTTACAGAAAATCCCAAGTCGTTTCCACTGACAAACTTAGCTACCAAGTGGAAAACATGCTCGAAAATGATCGTCTAAGCATTTACACGTCATAGGATGCTAGCACAGCGTGCAGACGTCTGTGCGACGTGCTAATGTCTAGACACGTCACGCTACAAAATGACACGAACGAGAAAGGCACAAAGTCCAATGTAAAGTTGACACGCAAGGGTGGCTGCTGAAAAGGGGTGCCAGAGCATCTTGAGAGGTAAAAAGGCTAATGAAAGGGCCAAAATGGGCCTACTCAAAATGCTAAGGGAGAGGACACTGAAGTGGAAGCAAGAATGTAGGCGAAACTATAAAGGTGCAATTTTGCTCTTATACAGATGGAAATGGAGAAAGCAATGGTTGAGTCAATCATGAAACAACACAAAGTGACCCCTTTGAAGACAAGGTCATGATACAAGTGAATAGGACAACACCTTTTCAAAATGCTACATGAACATGAAGAAATAATGTTACAGCTAGTAAGGATGAATCAAATAACATTTCAGAAAGATACCCTGCCTCTAGCATACAAATACATGATAATTGTGTTGATAAACACAAGCCTATTACTAACACTGCATCTATCAAAGATGATGGAAAAGCTGGGGCAGAACATTTGAACATCGTAAAGGAGGTGGACTGCACATGCATAAGTGAATGACACCAATTTCAAATAAAGGAATGCTAAAAGACAAGCCCAAGTTGCACAAGGCTTTATTATTCAAGGCCTTCTCAATCAAACATTAGATAAACAAGTTTTCCAGCTAACAATAAATGCATGATGGTTTGAGGGAAGGAACAAAAGGAAAAGACATTCAAGAAACATCAACTCTAGTTGATACAGATAATAGGCCCAATATACTCTTCATATCATAAATTGAAGCTAGGGGCAGATCAAGAAATAGGGACAACCATCAAGTCTTTTGAAGGTACTGGCATTTCAATGACAACCATAAGAAAACTTCTTTCAAGGTATTGACAATGCCATATGTCTCGATGGGATAGTCATATGAAGAAGGCAAGAATGCCACAAAAGAGATTTCCTGTTGTTGTATGTGGCCACAAAGGATGAAAGTTGAAACATGACAACCATCATGAAGACAATCCTCATAAGTGTGAGGCAGACCTAAAAAGGAGATGATATTCATTTTAAATTTATAAATGTTGGTACAATACTAAGGCAGTGTAGTCCACTAGATGGACATTCATCACATTGAGACCAGTGACCTCATCAAATAGGACTACCATGAGAAATATAAAGAATCAAATGATAAAGCAGGGACATCAACTATAGTCATCACAATGACAGTATGAGCATGCAATGATAGCTAGAAGTTAGGGATGATGGAGCACCACAGAGGTATGAAAATCTCATTGAGACAATGGAAATTCATATTGTATGCACATGGTTTGATGAATGGAAAATCTAAATGTTTTGAAATCAAAAGAAGGACAAATATATCCAATTCCAAGAAGAAAAAGCAATGACAAGGCACAATGAAACAAGTAAAGATTTCAAGAAGTCACAAGAGCAGTGCAATGGTATTGAATCATCTAACAACCATTTATCATTTGCAGGACAACATTTTTTTGTGTAACAATTGACAAGGATATCTTTGTTTTAGCTAATAAATCTCATGAAATGTCATTCACATTATAATCTTACACATAAAATGCAGAAAATAAAAAAGGGTAGATATCATGAGGGCAAAGTGCAAAAGATAAAGGAAAGAATGTTATGTGCCTTTTCTATGTTAGTATCCCTAAAGGCCAAGGTGGGAAATGCTTGACAAAAGGAAAGATTTGAAATAAAGGAGCAATATCAAAATATACCTTGTGATAACAACAATGATATTTGAGATAGCATGGCAGTCATAAGAGGGCAGTGACAGTTGCCAATCACAAAGTAAGGATGAGGTTTCATGACAAGTCTGTGATGAACCTAAACAAGTGTGATGAAATGCCATTCTTTGAAAACCTTATGAGTAGATCAACTTCTAAAGGTAATCGATTATATTTATCATGGTACCAAAGTTTATATAGTGGTGTTTTGTCAAAGTGTTTGAAGCTAATGCAAAGGTTACCATGAGTGTTTAACAACATGAGGAGGTATCATTAAACAAGAAGTATGGTGCTCTTAAAAGAAATGTCAAATGCAAGAGTTTATTCACAATGACAAACCCACTATGGGGTTTATGTTTTCAAAGACATTCTGCAGAAAAGAAGTGCATTGTAAAACCAATTTAGGTGCTCATTGAAAAAACACTTTTTGCTACAAATTGGGGCTTTCATTATGCTCACACTGTGCAATGGCATTGAATCATTTTTAACAAATCTGAAGTTTGCTTTCAAATTAAGGGACCCATCTGGGTTCAAGATACAAAAGCCAATGCACAGAAACAACAATGGTGAAAAGAAACAAAAATGACAAATGGAGACTCATTTCATGCAGGCCATGGTCTAGGTTGACCTTTTTTTTGCAAAATATGGAGGACCCACCTGGGGTTTCAAAATATGAAACAACATTAATACATTCTACAAAAAATGGAGTACATCTACAAAACCATCTGCACTTTTACAAGAAATCTGAAGTTTCTTCAAGAAACTAAGAAACCCACTCGGGTTCTTTTGAAAACATTTGCAGATACAAAATATATGCACTATAAAAAACCCACTTAAGGGTTTTGCAAGTGTATTGCAAAATAGAAAAGGAAATGCAAAAATACAAAGGAAACCCATGTTAAAAAATGGAGGCCGAGCTCACAAGCCATTTTGTTTCTCTTTTCTTTTCTACATATCAAAAACCCACCCGGGTTGTTAGAACATTTGCAGATACAAAGGGAAAAATTAAAAGACATTATAGGGTTTTCAAATGAAGGTGAGCCATATAAAAACACACTATTTTCTATTCATGGCTGCGACTAGAGAGTTAATTTCTTCAAGAAAAAAAATAGAAACAACAATGGGGCATCCCTATTAACAAATGCAAAGAAGAAAATGAACATTTGTTGTTATCTTTTCAAGATGGAGGGCTCGAAAAATATTGCTTTCCTTTGCTCAAAATTAGAAATGGGTTCGATTGAATGCTTACCTGGAGCTTTTGCTCAATTTTTGTAGTATTCAAAGCTTTGTCTCTCCATAGTAAGCTTCATTTAAAGCTTTTCATGGTGGCTGAATGGTAAAACAACAACACAGAGAGAACAAATGAAATATAAGAGTCAGAAATGTATCTATGGCCACGACCTTAAGTTCTAAAATGGCTTCCAAATAATAGAAAAAGTGGAGATTTTGAGCTACAGAGAGGCATTTTACCTCTTTCCTTTGTTTGCCATCAATGAATCTCAACAAAACTGTGGTAATCTCCATTTTTCCTATGTTTGCTCAAACCCTGGCGGCTGCATCATGCTCTCAAGAGTGTGCAACGAAAAAATGATGGGATTTTCCCATTATTTTTGTGTTTTGATGATTAGGGTTTGACCCTACTTGAGTTCAATGGGATTTTCTTCCCATGTTTTAAAATTTAAAACATGTGTTAATGCATGGGGGCCGAAAACTTGCTCATTCTCTTAGGCATTTTATGCCTTAGGGTGTTTTCTCTTATTTCAAACATTGCCAAGTCCTTAACAACATGTGGAGTATACCATGAAGCTTATGCTATGCCTTTGTTTGTTTTTCCCAACATCATGTGACTTGGAATATGCTTTCCAAGGAATTTGGAGGTCGGCCATATTGGGCAAGTGTTTTGGATCTCTATGATGCCTTTGAAAACCAATGGATATTGCCCATGTGTGTATTAACAAATGCAGAATGTGGTAAGTTAAGATGGTCAAATGCCTTGGAAGCTTTTGAAAGCTTTTAGATATGACATTATATGTTTCACTTTATTCCAATGCTTAAGGATATCATGTAAGTGATTTGAAAATCACTTTTATTATGCCTTCTAATGCAAATATAATACAAGGAGATGGTGGGGCCCTTTTTTATGCTTTGAATTGTAAAATGACTTGT
Source organism: Sequoia sempervirens (assembly GCA_007258455.2). NCBI lineage: Eukaryota > Viridiplantae > Streptophyta > Pinopsida > Cupressales > Cupressaceae > Sequoia > Sequoia sempervirens. The sequence goes on from VDFB02109042.1 coordinate 43,227,274, forward strand.
TTAGTGATGTTTTATGAATCACTTAATCAAGATCATTATCTTTGATGCTTTTTGGAGTCTTGTGCTTCAAAAAACACATATTGCATGAGGAGAGTGTGAATCAAGACTTGTGTGAAGACCAATAATGACTTGCAAAAATGAGGAATGTGTGTGAGGTTGTTTTGACTATTTTTGGAGGAAAAGGGGGGTGTTTGGAGGCATTTTTGTCATATTTTTAGTGTGACTATTGACTTGGCTTAACTTTTCTTCATGTGGAGGACTGTTCTGGGAGGGTTTCTAGAAGGTTATTTTTGGCCTTTTCTATTGTATCCGACCATAATCTTCTGGAAGCACTTGTGTGGGGGGTTTTTGGTGTGTTTTTGCTTATGTTCATTTTGAACATTTTGAGCCAGTTCTTTCTTTCCAGTAGCAAGATAGCTTTGTTTTGGAGCTATTTTTCATGGAGTAGTATTGTAACTCAGATGGGCCTATTATACACTAATCACTTTGAATTAATAAAGTAGAGCATTTTTATCTTCTGTCTTCATGTTTCATGGTATGCCATTAATGGTTGATCAGTTTTTCTTGTGAAAATTCATCTTTCCTTGCAAACTTGTCTCATGTTTATGCATCCATTTAGCAGAAAATGTATGTTTACAGGTTATAATCTGTGTTGATTAGTAGTGTTGTTAATTGTGAAACCCCTATTTTTTCCTTTTAGAAAAGCACTGTTACAAACCTCTTTATAAATCATTTATGTAAACTTCATTGGAAAGTGAGTTGTGTGATTCAAGCTTTATGATTTTAATTTGAAGGTGATAGGTTGTTAATAGGTCTAGATTGTTTTGGTGCATCACCTTAGGTTTTTTTCCAGCATTAGGATTATTTTCATGCAAATTCTTACCCTTATCTTAGAGGTTAATAGTTAGGTGACATCAAAAGGGGAATCCAACCCTTATCACTGGAGGTTTTCTTTCAAACAGGTTACCCACAACCTAAAAGCATTCCCATGTTAGTCCAAATCAGCTGAGTTCATTTAAAAGCTTAGCAAATAGGGTGCAGATTTGGGAACCTAACACTTGCATAATGTCCTATACAATGACTTAAAGCTATACCATTATATCAACATTAGTCAGCTAATTTCAATCGATTTGGAAATAAGTATTTATACATCATTTTACAAAAAGTAAGCAATTATTAATCCTAAAAATAAACAATTGGCAGGGATAAAGTGATTGGTAAGAACAACAAAGGGTTTTTAGCTTATTATAATTATGAGGTTATTTATACCTCACCACTCTCCCCTTCCTAAGCCTAAATAGGTCTTGTTGCTCTCTGTTGTGTCCTTTATCTTTCCACATCCCTGTTCCTATTTAGTTCATCGTATTTGGAACTGAGATCATATGGATCCTCTGCTTCTCTATCCCAATCACTGGGACTTTTAAGAAAACCTTTGTTGTATCTAACCCTTACTTGCCATGAATGCAAGTCCTCAAGATTCTACTCTATAGTGACAAGTATTGCAAGGGGTGGCTAAAGAAGTAATGGAGGTATATACCTCATCCCTATCCATTTGGTATTAAGTTGTTGTAGTATCTTTGCTAATGCCTCATCCCTTCTATAGGACCACCTTATATTGGTAGGTGAGATCACCTCCCTCCTTTTAAGATACATAGGCAGTGGAGTGTACCGCTCCACATAGGCACTCCATGCTTTTTCTATCAATTTTGGCCCCTGGACTTTGAAATTCTCAAAACAAATTTAAATATTATCATTATATTTGCTTCTCATAGCTTCATAGCACTTAATGCCTCATAATCAAGCTTTAAAGGCAAAGGGTTTTCTATTAGGGTATCTCATCTAAAGTCCCACAGTCCTTTTTGCTTACAAATACTCTTTGGTCCTTTCCTGCCACTGAATCTAATTCTACATGGTAGACATAAATGCTCTAAGTTGTACTTCCCCAACAAAGAGGTTAACAAAGAAATTAGTATGTCTTTCTAAAAATAGATTATGTACAAAGAATCCACAAAGCAAGTTTTGTTGAACAAGTGTTGCCTCTTTAAATGCTTTTAAAAATTTCTCATCATTTGGATCAGGAGGCAAATTGCATGAAATTCTCAATAGTTTCTATGAATACGAAATTCACCATGCTCCCTTCGGGTTTGGTTTTTGGCTAAGTACCGGTCCATGCCTTCAAATGAATATCATCAGCCCCTTTTCGATAGTCACCATGGCCTCTACCATGTGTCCTCTCATCGCTCTCCAAAGGAATTTTCTCCTTGCTATTCTATCGGCCCCCGCTATGCTCCCACGTGTCTTCATCGTGGGTTATTTTAATTGCTTCCTTTCACTTCCTCGTCGGTCCCTGCCCACGTTCCATGTAGCTCCCATTCAAATAAAGATTTGGTGGACCCCACAGGAAACTTCTATCAAACATTATTGCTATGTGTCATCTCAGCGCAAGCTTTCAATGAAGGAAGGGTAAATCGGCTATGTGGCAGCGAAATGCTGCCATGCGTCTCTTCAACACATGCTTCTTCAACACAAGGGATGAAGTGAACTACGGCCTATGTATGTTGCCACGTGTTCTAACTACCTATCCAAGGAGGCGACACTTGTCTGCACGAGGCTTTGCTGGGACCATTGCCATCATTCGTAGGGGATGCACCTGAATGGAGAGCAAACAAATGCTATGGCCTGAATCTTTTCTGTTACAACGGCCAAGGGAAATCATTGCCTCAACATCATTACTCAGGATTCTCAATATTTTCAGTTATTGCTTGCCAACGGTGGATGACTCCCTATAAATACTGCTCTTGGCTTCTGAAGAAAGGTTCTAGGTTACGAGTTTGAGGATTAAATGTTAAATGTTGTTCAAGTTTCACTAGTTCTAGAATTACAAGATTTTTGGAGAGACCAGGCCTTTTTTATTGTTTAGATTATTGTAAGAACTCACAAACTGTGCCATTGTTCAACCTCTCTATTTCTTATGCTATTGATAAACTTTATACTATTCTAATATTGTTTGAATGGTTTATTTGTCATACTTCTATAATTTGAATGCAAGTTTGTTGGTTTAGATCATGTCTTTTGACTCTTCTTTCAGTAAATGGGTGAGAAAATCATTTTATGTCATTGAATGAGCTATTCATGCTACAATCTTTAATTTCTATTAGTCTAGGACATGGTAACTTGTTAAGCGGGCCCTTAGATCATATCTAAAAGATAGGTTTATCGTGCCTTTTATCTAAATTCTGGCGCATCGCCTTAGTTAGATTCTTTATTTTTATATCTGCTTATGTTTCCCATTCCAAAACCCCAATTATAGAAGAAGCCGACTTCTTTAAAAATCTGGAGGTCACTCAGTTTAGCACAATTAGTCCCCCATAAACTGAGTTTCCCACAAAGGGTTGCTACCTTGCCAATTTTTGGCATCAACAGTTTCCATCTTAACAATTACTCATTCAAAAACATAGAATACAACTTGGATGGTTTCCTACAGGCTAATAACAACTCCCTAATCTGACAACCATCAGCCTAGCCTGATAAAGCCTATCATAAGATTCTTTTAATAATACTATTTCCTTCTTAAGTCTAGCATTTTCTGCCCCCACTTGTTTTAGGAAATAACATCTTTCCATCCATTTTGTCAACATAGGGGGAATGTGGACTTGAAACCACTCCATTTTGGTTGGCTTAGTTTGTACTTCCTTTGATTCCATTTTTGGCTTTATCTTGATTTATTGCAAATCTTGTTCTAGTTCAATAGTTTTACTCAAAGCTACATTGAGTTCATCTTCCTATTTTTCTACAAATGCTTGGAGAGTTTGCACTAGATTATCAGTTAAACCTTTAATTTGTTTGTCTTTTTCAGACAAATTTGTCAAATATTGTTAACCTTCCTCATTAATTTGTTGCACCTGAAATTGCAATTCTCCAATAATTTTATCTTTTCACTCTAGTTGAGCCTTCAAAGTTGTGATTTCTTGATCTCTTTTCTTCAAAAGTTTAGTTTGTATAACTATTTCCTGTTGTTGATTTACTTGTTCTTCATTTTTTTGTGGTATAAACCTTAACTGAACAATTTATGTTTTCAACTCATCTAATTTTGTTTTTATGTTATCAAAACTTTCAATTTGTACATTAGAGTAGAGAGGAGAAACACAAGATTCTGCATTATCATCAATCACATTTTCTTTGTCATGTACCTCTAGTGGGTCTGGTTCTACATCACTAGCAATTGGGAAGGACAATTTTTCACCTAGGTGAGTCATATCACCTCCCTGTGTTTCCATTGGCTGGTGAAAAGGAGAAAATGATTCTAGAGGCTCATCCTTAATAAGTACAAAATTTGGTAGTTGTTCTCTTATTTCTTCTTGTCTCGTCTCAAGTGAGACATTTTCCTTTCCAGATTCACCTAGTTGGGTTGTTTCTAGAGGTGGTTGGGCCTCTTTTTCACATGATTGTGCTACATTTTCTTAGGGCTACCTATTATGTGTTTCTTTTTAGGGATATGCGGATGATTAGAAGCCGCAACACAACTAATCTCAGAAGATAATCTCTTGCTTCTCCTCAAAAGGGAAGGCCTGTGTACTTCTATTTTAGGTCCCCTTCCCCTTTTACGGGGATGAGCATTCTTGTCTTCCAAATTTTCTAGGTCCATATCCTCTTGTTTTTCTGGAGCCTCTAATATATTTTTTGAACTCAATCTTTCCTGAGGCTCTGAAGGGTTTATTGAATTTTTCAGTGCCTCATTGTCAAGAGCCCCTTTGGCATTTTGAGGTTCAGAAGAAGGTTCTTCCAAATTTTGATCCGCCAAACTAGATGGCTCTCCTTCCTGTAAATGTCTTGTGGGCACAGGGTTCTCAAATTTCTGAAGAATTTTTTTCCATTTTTGTTTCGTTCTTCCTTTCTTCAAGAAATGATATTTACAAATTAAATGTATGAGGTTGTGATGTTTCAATGGACCCAACCCAATTTTAAACTTTTCAATCATATTAACAATGGAATCACTAAGAAAGGCAGTAAGGTTGACTTTGAATTCAGTGTTTTCGGCGCCATGGCGCAAATGAGTCAATAATCGAAAGGGGGGGCCAACTATTATGGCACATTGCCCTTCACATGTGAAATATTTGATTATCTGGGCAACTGTCATTCTCCATGGCTCTGGAATTGACTTTGATTATCTAGGAAACTGTCATTCTCCATGGCTCTGGAATTGACATTCTTTGAAATCCTTTGTTTTTCCCTCGGGTATTTACAACTAATAAAGGTTGAGGTTCCCCTTCCCTACTAAAAATCTCTACCATTTTCTGGTAGGAAATATTTGTAGTTTCTGATAAATTTACACCCTCATTTCTAATACCAAATAAACAAGAAATGACTTGAGGGCTTACCTTGAATTTCTTCCCACACACTATTGACTATCCATCTAAGAAGTTTTTTTAAAATTCTTTAACTAGTTGCTCATTGTGCCCTTCAAACTTCTTCATAAACTCCAACCACCCAATCTTTTGAAACAATTCTAAAATTTTACCCAATGCCAACAACTTATCTAGAGAAGTTGGCTCTAATTTCCACTTAGCTCCACCCATGTTGTCTATTATGCTCAATTCTGCTAAATAATCTATTAAATATTACGGTGCTAAAAAGGTGAAAAACTGTTTTAAACAAGATTGTGATGTATATTATAGAAAATGTAGACTTTTCAACCACTTGTACTTTGACATGAATTAATTATGGCATTTGGCTTCACTGTACTGAAATCATTACTTTGCATGGAAAAGAGTGCATGAATTTCTACATCTTAAGTGAGAGTACAATCTGCACAATTTGCTAAGTTTGGAAAGGGTGGTTGTACGTGGCAATTTATTTATTTTTATTCACAATAATTACCTACTTAAAGTAAAAGTTATACATACCTTACGTCTCGTCATTGAATTGAAAATCGCTTACCTTTGTTGACATAACAGTATCATCAGATGGGATGACAAGGGTGGTAATGAATTTATTATGAACGAGGATGGGACAACTAATGGTTTTGATTATTATGATGAAAGTGGTCACAATATTTTGATTTATTGTGGTAAAAGATGGCAGTTTAGGGCGTGAATTTCAGAAATGATGGCAAAATTTAATGATGAGCATGTATATGTCGCTGGAAATATCAAATCATTTGGAGAGGAAGGGAATTTACAAAATTTTGGAGCATCGCTAGAAGATGCAGTCGGGATGAAGAACAAAATTTTTAGAGCATCGCTAGGAGATGCAGCTGAAGTGAAGAAGGAAATTTTAGAGCATTGTTGAAAGATGTCGTCGAAATGTAGTAATGAAGTTTTGGAGCATCACTAAGAGATGTAGCCAGAAGCAACAACAAAATTTCCAGAGCATCACTAAAAGATGTAGTCGAAAGCAACAAGAAAATTTTTGCAACATCATTGAAAGATGCAACTGGAAGCAATAACAAAATTTTTGGAGCATTGCCAAAAGATGTCGCTGGAAGGAAGAAGAAAAATTTCCAGAGCATCGCCAAAAGATGTCGCCAAAAGGAAGAAGCAACAAAATTCTGGAGCATCGTTGAATGATGCAGCCGAAATGCTACAACAAATTTTTTTGGAGCATTGCTGAAACATGTCGCCAGAAGAAGGAAGCAAAATGAAGCACTTTGGACTTTAAGAATTTTTGAAGCATCATTGGAAGGTGCACTAGACTGCAGGAATAAGCTAGTAAGTTTTGGAGCATCGTAACAAGATGCGCCAAAATTTGTATTTGATTAAAAATGATGTCCTACAAGACAAAACAAAATTTAGCCAAGTCCAAAAGATGAAAAATTCAAAAGAATTGTCTTAAAGTAATTACAAATACATACACACATGCAAAGTTGTTTTTTTGTTTTTTGTTTTGATTCAGAATATGAAAACTACATTGGCTCTGTTGTATCAGATTCAATGCATTGGATTTCTCCTTGCATTTCTACCATTCTCATAAATTCCTCTCTATTGACAGGTTTGTGGTAAATGCGTAATCAATGACTGTTGACTAAGAGAGTTTGAGTGTCACCATCAATGGGCTTGAGTTGAATTGCTCTGTTTGGAAATACTTCAGAAATTTCATATGGACCCAGCTAATGAGTCCTTAGTTTTCCTTGGTGATCTTTATATTAGAAATCGAATAACAGTGCCCAATCCCATTATGGAACTCTTCTTTTTTTATTTTTTTTATCATACCAGACCTTTTGTTGTTGTTGAATTAGCTCAGTTTGGTGGATAGCTTCTAAATAGAGTTCATCTAATTCACTAAGTTGTAGGACTCTTTCAACCTAAGCACGTTTGAGATCTAAGCCTATCTCCATTGTTGTTCTCAAGGTTTTAAGTTCAAATTCGATTGGTAGAAGAAGTTTATTCCCAAAAAATAACTCGTACGGACTGAAGCCAATGGTTGATTTCCAAGTTGTGTTATAGGCCCAAACGGCTTCAAGTTTTTTTTGGGCCCAGTCTTTTCTCCTTGATGAAACCATTTTTGTTAAAATATTCTCAAGCTCCTTGTTAGTGACCTCTACTTGACCATTTGCTTGTGGGTGATAGGGTGATGAATTCTTATGGCTTAACTGGAAGTGATCGGTAAAGGATAACAAAACTTTAGACATAAACTGGGCTCCTTGATCTGTGACAATTGTTCTAGGAGCTCCAAACCTGAGAAAAGTCTTGTTATACAGGAAGTTAGAAACTTGTTCTTCCCGAGTGACTCTTAGAGCTTGAACTTCTGCCCATTTAGTTAGATAGTTGGTACAGACCAAAATGTACTCTTTTCCTTGAGAAGGGGGGTCTATAGGACCGATAAAATTTAATCCCCACTTTTCAAATGATTCAAGAACTACCTGGGGTTGCAGAGGCATTTCATTGGATGCAGTGGGTCTCCCTACTCTTTGGCATTCATCACAACAATGAACATATTTTTTTACATCTTTATGCATAGAGGGTCATTAATATCTTGCACCTAATATCTTATTGGATGTCCTCTTAGTAGAGTAATGGCCTCCAGAGGGGTCACCATGGCAAGCTCTAAGGATGCTATATGTTTCATCTGTTCTAACACAACATCATAAAACCATATCAAGACCGCATCGAAATAATATATCCATTAATCCATTTGAACAAAGCGCTTTCTCGAATGAGTCATTTTTTCTGATTTGACGTAAAATCTAGTGTAAACTCTAAAGTGGCTAGGTAGTTGGTGATGTCAGTGAACCAAGTAGTTTTAATGGAGATGGCAAAAAAAAATTCATCTGGGAATTCGTCTTGCATGGGAGCACAATCTCCATTGCCTTGTTTGATTCGAGATAAGAAATCCGCAACTACGTTGAACTTCCCAGGTTTGTCAATAATGGTCACATTCAATTCTTGTAGAATCAATAACCACCTGATTATCCTTCCATTTACTATAGGTTTGTTCATTAGGTACTTGATAGCTGAATGGTCTGTGAACACAGTCACTTTGTACCCTGTGATGTAATGTCAAAATTTCTTGGTTGCATGTACCACAGATAAAAATTATTTCTCTATGGTAGTGTAATTCCATTCAATGGGAGTCAAATTCTTGCTAATGAAATAGATAGCATATTTTCCCCCATTCTCATCTTCCTGACCTAAAACTGCTCCAATAGCATCACCATAAGCATATGCATAAATATGGAACAAATGGTTTCAATTAGGTCCATGTAGGATAGGAGCAGAGATGAGTTTCTCCTTAATGATCTCAAATGATGATTGAAACTCTACTGTCCAGACAAAATCTACATTCTTTTGGAGGGAAAACATAGGGGCTGCAATCTTGTTGAAATTTTCTATGAATCTCTGGTAGTATCCAGCATGTCCTAAGAAACTTCTAATGTCAGTTTTTTTTTTCGGAGTCTCAAATTGTTGTATTACCTCAATTTTCTTAGGATCAACTTTTATCCCTTCAGCTAAAATGTGGTGTCCCAACACTATCCCTTATTCTACCATTATTAGGTATTTTTCGTGACTCAAAGATATTCGATGGTCCTCACATCACTTTAATACTTTGTCCAAATTTTGAAGGCCTTCATCAAAAGTTGACCCATACACAGTGAAGTCATCTATGTAGACTTCCACACAGTCATTCACTAGCTTAATGAATATTTCTAGGATAGCTCTCTAAAATGTTGTAGGAGCGTTACATAGCCTAAAGGGAAGGACGTGATATGTGAATGTTCCCCAAGGGCAAGTAAAAGTTGTTTTTTCCTAGTCTTCCGTGACTACTTGTATTTGGTTATATCCACTGAATCCGTCCAGGAATGAGAAATGCTTCCTCCTAGCCAAATTATCCAAGACTTGGTCTACAAATGGTAGAGGGAAGTAATATTTATGGGTAGCTTTGTTGAGTTCCCTTTAGTCAACACACACTCTCCACTTCCCATTTTTCTTTGGGACAACTACGAGGTGAAACCCATTTGCTGTCAGAAATGAGATAGATGAATCCTGCTTGCAGGAGTTTCTCAATTTCAGTTTTAACAATGTCTTTTAAAGTAGGATTGAGTCTTCATTGTGGTTGATGAATAGGTCTAACATCGTCAGTATAGATGTGATGGGTACAAAAACTTGGTTGTATTTATCTCATGTTTGTATAATCCCAAGCAAAAGCTTTAGATCTATTCACCAAAACATCAAAAAATTTGTGCTCTTCTAGCTTTGTCAACCAAGTGTTGATATTCAAAGTTTTTCTTGATAATAACATGATGGTTTTGACCCCTGGATGGTTGGAGGTGATAGTATAAATTTCTCTAGTGAAATTTTTGAGAGGAAAACTATGTGGTATGGTTCTATAGAGTCTAACAATATCTTCGAAGAAGTGATCCATTTTTGGAATGATATTAGCCAGGGGGCAAGGTAACCACATGAAGCTAGTGTAATCAAATTTAGTGTGATCAATGTTGATTGGCTACCCTAGAATCTCTTCTAGGTCTAATGTTTCTTCATCACTTGAGTCTATGGTAATATTTTCCATATTATTTTCCAATTCATCTTCCAACTCTTCACCATGTTGTTTACTGACTACCATAGCAAGTGAGGCTAGATTCTCTTGTTCATTGGGACCATCTGGTTCATCAACCCAAACTTTATTATGTTTAGCAGGTTTAGCGAGGGGATATAGGAATAAATGCTTCCTATTGGGACCATGTGAAATGGTCATTCTTCCCTCTCTGCAGTCAATCTTGGCTGCAACTGTAGCTAGCCATGGTCTTCCTAAGATTATCGGATAACTATCCTTTGGTGTGAGGGATTGGATTCTTTGGAAGTCTACTGGATATTCCCAACCATCAACCTTAACAAGAACATTTTCTCTGACACCTTTGGGAATAGCCATGGATTGATTTTCCATTTGCAATACTATAGTTGTGGGATGTAAATTAGTGAGTCCCAAATTTTTCATCACATCGACTGTCATTATATTAATGGCTGCTCCTAGGTCCACAAGTGCGTTAGGTATTTCTACCTCATTGATTGTCACTATTATAAGTGGACTACTTGGGTCATCATATATCAGAGTTACAGTTTTTCCAACCAAAAAGTCAGCTAGATATTTGTTTGTGTGAACAATATTAATCTATTTTGGTTTCCTTCTTGGTGTTTTGATGCACAATTGTTTAATTAGTTGGTTTAGTTCAAGAATCTCTTTATTCGCTTGTAACAAAGGAACCTCAATTTGAAATTGCTTAATCTCTTGTATTAGTGTGGTTTCAGTGGATAAGGTCATTTCTGAAGGGTTATTCAAGGCGGTTGGTTTGAGACACTCCGAAAAAGATGCTTGAGTTTTCTCTTTCAAGGTGGAGTCCTTTAAAAGATTAGATGGATGTTGACCATCCACCCCTTGAGGTAACTTGAGAATTCCAGATGAGGATTGGGGAAGGGTCTTGTCTTGATTATTCACTAGGTCTTGCTCTAAAGGTGTGGAAGATGTCTTAGTCTTATCGACAGGTTCTTTAGTCAGTTCATCCAGGATCTCAACTATAGTAGGTTGTTGGAGTGCTTTTCCTAACCTTAACTGTAGGTTTCCACAATGGATGACATTAAGTCCAGTCATGTTTTCCTAATTTGTTGAATATACTAGGGTATTTTGACAATTGTTCTTCGGATTAGGGATAGGTTGTGCTGGAAGTTGTGGTTGCTCGACCTGCTCATTTTGTTGAGGATTTTAAGGAGCTAGTAAAAGGTTCTGCTGCAGATTAGACATCCTCATTGGCCCATTGTAAAACTGATTTTGAGGTTGAGTCCATTGAGGGAAAAGATTTTGAGGATACCATTGTTGTTGGGTTGGGTTTGGCCATTGGGGGTTTCCTCGGGACTAGTTTTCCCATTTAGGTGGTCCCCATGTGTAAGATCCCCAATTAGGTGGTGCTTGAGGCCAAGGTGTCACCCACTGATTATTATTCCAATTATTTTTAGGTCGCCAGGCGGGATTTGAATTCTGACCATAAGAGAAATTCCCTCTAGATCTTTGATTCACAAAATTGACCTCAATCTGAGATGTCTTTTTCTTGGAATTCTTGATTGCATTTAGGATCTCACATTGGTCAGTGGCATGACTCTTCTCACAAACTTGGCAAATGTCATTTTTGTCCAAAAGACATTCTCTTAAGAGATGTTTGTTTCAACACCTAGGACAATAAATGGACAAGGTCTCAGGATTACGTGTTTTGGCCTGTATTCCATCTAACGTGGTGTTTAACTGAACAATAATGTTAGTTTTGAGATTTTCTATTTCCTCGCACAGTTTACCTATTTCATTAGAATCACTAAAAGTGTAGTTTTATGAATACATCCTCGAGTATAGGAGAAATTTTGGCATAGCTTAGTGATATCATCTAGTCCAAGTTGGGACACATCTCATTTTCCCATTAAATATAGACTCCTCCTAGCATCTTCATCAAGTCCTTTGATAAATATGGTCTTCAAAATTTTGAGAGTTATGGCTTCTTCGCCACATCATTTAGAGAAAAAGATGAACCTATCTAGGTAATCTTCTAGGCTCTCATCTTCGTTTTGTCTCATTTTGAACAACTCCTCTTTCTTATCACTGACTATATAGTAACTTTGGTATTTTTCCAAAAAGGTAGTCTCCATATCATCCTAGGTGGATATCAACGCTAAAGGTAATCCCATAAACCAATGCATCACAATGTCCTTCAAAGTGGAGGGGAAGAGCTTTGATTTTTTATTATCATTTTTGTAGTCATACATTTGACACAAAACTTTAAACTCAAAAAGGAATTGGTCAAGGTCTTATGAGGATAAACCTATGAAGGTTGGTAAGTGGGATGGTGAAATGTTTTTCATGGGTGTATCATAATCTTGGTCGAGAGAAATAGGATCGGTAAATGTTTGTGCTACCGCTCTTGCATTAGCATCATTTCTATAGTCATCCATGACGTTAAAAGGAATGTGTTCCTCTTCAAAGGTTTGCTCTAATGATTGAAGTTCTGGGATGTGCAAAGGAATTCTTTCCTTTACAAGGATTTGCTCGAATGGCCGAGGCTCTGGGGTATACTAGGAGGTCTTAGTTTGATCCTACTCAATCAATTTTGCAATAATTTCTTCAGCTGAGACTTCTACCTCCCTGCTTGTGGTTGGAATGTCTTTTTGGGGAGTTTTTGGTATGAATCTTTTATGTGGACCTCATTTCCTTAAAGAATCCAGACAACTATTTTGTTTTCCCAAAAGAGGTATTCAAGCAATCTCCTACTAACACTAGAAAAGGACATGTCCCCGACAATGACGCCAAAAAGTGATAGACTGTCGTGAGGTTCTATCACTTTAGTTGAAAATGTATCAATTATATCGATTGAGTAGTGTTCGAAGGTTGTATGCAATGGGGGACATCTTGGCTATCTCTCTTAGTTTTTTTGAATTTTTGAAACATTTGTAAAAAGAAGTTAAACTAGAAAGCATGAAGTTGTTTAAGCTAGGAAGCATGAAATTGTTAAACTAGAAAGAATATAAATTACCTAAGAAGAAAAACTTGTAGTAAAATTGTAAAATTTAAATGAAAAAACTAATGGTTAATGACTAACTACTAACATAAAGTATAAATAACAACAAGAATGGGTGCTCCAGAATTTCCAATTAAACAAAACTTAAAGATTGTAAACTAAAAACCATAACCTGTAGGAACAATTGACAAAACTCGACACACAAATAACATTCATCCAAATTTATCATGTACAAAATAAAAGCAACAATATTAAAAATGAAAATACTTAACTACTTCTATGAGATCCCTCAAGTGGCCAGCTCTCGGGTGTTCCTACGTTTAACTCAGATCACTTGTACTTTTGCATCTTCAAAATGAATCCATCCATGATACTTCCATTACTCAAAAAGATTGACTTAGAATAGGATAGTCAATATTTATTTATTCATATTATAAAAGTGTAACACAAAGACATAGTTGAACAGTGTTCAAAGCATATCATAACAACATAATGGTATCACATCTGCATTGTTTCTGGCAGTTACATGTGTTTTACACCTAAAAGCAGTCAAGATAATTAATTAAATACAAGCTATTTAATTAATAAACCTCTTATTTCATCTACTTATAAATAAATTCAAAATTTATTTATATAGTTCGTCTTTTCTAATTCTATAATCTTAAATCACATTCTTCTAAATTTAATTAAATAAATAAATTCAATAGTTTGTTTTATTTAATTAATAATCTTCTCACTAAATTTAAATTCCCAATTTGAATTTAGGCACATGTCTCCAAATTTTCCTCTTGCCACATCATCAAGTATCACATGAATTTAAATATGTCTAATATTTAAATGGGAATTACCCTCAACCAATTCCAAAACAAAATTTGGACACTTGGCTCTCTCACACATTTTATTCCCTCATACACTTGGCATGATGTTCATAGTCAAGGGAACATCCTCCATGATTCTCTCTAACTTCTTCCATCTCCACCGTTCATCTCTCCAGTTGAAATCTTGATCGTTGGTTGCTACCACATCATTTTATGCTTTGGAAATCCTATAAATACAAGCCCATTCTACAACATTTTACATCCCATATTTTGAGTAAACTTACTATAAAGAAATCACATTGGAGCATTTGAGCATTTTAATATTTAGCAATTTGCATTGTAGAATCATTTTTAGTTTAGAATCATGGCTTACTTTCATAGCTGCATTGTATTTTTCATCTTAGTTTTTATACATTTAAATCATAGTCTTTAGTATCATATCCATTGTCACATTACCATTGTAGATGCATAAAAATGTCCTCTTAATCATTTTTATCCATTGCATAATCATATCTCCATAAAACCATTAAAATATTATAAGTATTTATAAGCATTTACTCATAACCATAATCCATTTACATAATCATTTAGTCATTTATCCATTATTTATCCAAATGCATATTTCATTAATTCATTTCATAAATATTTATCGTTTCATTAATCATTAACATATCCATGAATCATTTCATATTCATCCATTTACATAAATCATTTCACTTTGACTATTTGCATGATTATTCATTTGCATTAATCATTAAAATGCATCCATATTTCATTAAATAATTTAAAATTCATAAATCATATTCCATGAAATTAGCTTAAAATTGCACATTAAATTCATAAATCAATTTCCATGGAATTAGCTCAAAATTGCACAATTTGATCTTTCAAACATGAATCATGGCATAAATCACTCCACTCATTTCTCATTTATCATTTTCACATTATGCATTCATCTATAAAAACTTCCTCCTTCTCACTTTTTGGGGAATACACATTTTTATAAAAAAAATCAATTTCAATCTCTCTTCCACTCATCACAGCTTCTTGTTGCACTTGTGCTCATAAAAATCTGAGAGCATCAAATGCATAAATCAAGAATCATGGTGAAATAGGAAAACAATGGAGTTGATTTTCCTTTGAATGCATTTATTTTAGTTTTGCATAGTTTAGTTGGCATTTTGCATTTGTATTCATTTGGAAAGGCTTTATTGATGATATGCTGAAATTTTGATTTGAATTTATAGATTAAATCATTTAGCTTCTTCAGTTTTCAGCATTAAAAAAATGGTGAACCCAACGTGAACGCCTGGATCAATATTTTCACATTTTGCATGCACACTGATCTGCAGAAAAAATTGAAAGACAAATATGATATGATCTACATTTTGCATCAATTTTTTTGCATTTGATATGATCTACATTTTGCAGAGCATCAATTTCTTCACATCTACAACATATCTATTTCTTCACATCTGAATATGATATATATTTTGCAGGATCAACAACTCTAGATCTGAATATGATATATATTTTGCAGGATCAACAACTCTAGATTTGATATGATATACATTGTCTCATTTTGTAGTTGAAAGGAAAAATATGATATCAATTTCTTTGCAGCAAGTTACATTGTGAAAGCATTTCAAATACAATAAAAAAATTAATTCAAAAAAAAATTAGTTCAAACAAAAGCAAAAAACAAAAAAAAAATCATTGGCATAATTTAAAAATGTATCACTTGCATGATTCAGTTTTCAGCGATTTATGAGCTTGTAGCATAAATCTTTGATTTGAATCTTTGAATAATGAATAACACCCCACAACATTTTATCCTGCAATTTAATTTTGAGTGTCAGTTTTTAGTTTTAACATTTAAATTAGATTTTTAGTTTTTAACATTTAAATTAGATTTTTAGTTTTCAACTTTTAAATTAGATTTTAGTTTTTAGCTTTTAACTTTTTAATAAAAGGGGTAAAAACTTTATTGAAAATTAGAACAAAGCATTACATAACAGCAAAGGGCCAAAGTCCCAGGAGCCAACAAAAACCACTAGAAAAGCCAGGAACAAATTCACCGTTCCCTAATACCACTCCCATCCTTAGCAAAAATCCTCTCCAAGTCCTGACATAACTCATGGGAAACCTGCTCCCACCCATCGATCTTCCCACCATCTATATTCTTCGATGCCCATTTGGCCAGACAATCAGCTGCCCTATTCCATTCCCTTGGAATATGGACAAAAGACACCGACTCCATCAAAGAGCTAACCTGTAATATCTGCTACACCATCATAGCCAACTGCCAGCTAACATCATAAATCTTCTTTTCATGAAGTAAATTGAACAAGACCTGAGAATCAGACTCACAAATAACCTTACGCCACCCTAAAGCATACACCCGCTTCAGGGCATAGAGAATAGCCAAGCCTTCCATCCTGTTGATAGTCTGTATCCCTTCATTAGCAGAAAAAAGAAAAGCCACTGATCCTAAAGAATCCCTACCAACCCCACCAATTCCAGTAGGTCCAGGATTTCCCCTAGAAGAGCCATCCGTATTAATCTTTAGAAAGCCAGCCAAAGGGGGCAACCAACCCCCCACCCTTTGAAATTTTTGCTTCACACGCCTTCCTCTCCTAATGCAAGCAGATGCTGAAGATAGCCCTTGAATGCCCAACCGATCAACCATCTCAGCATCTCCTTTCTCCAACGGTAGCACAATCTCACCTTTAGCTTCAACCGTCTCCTGGATCATTCCCACAATTCTAAACCAAACCTATTGAATCCCCAAGTTTTCACCTCGAAAGATTCTTCGATTCCTTTCCAAACAAACTTTCCAAAGTAGAAAGATGGGACCAACATACCAAACATACTGCAAGAAAGAGGCCGAGGAGGGGGGCCTCCCAAGACTAACCCAAAAATCCACCAGGGAGGAGGCATGAATGCAGGGGCTTTTCCAAACACCCCACCAGAAATGCCAGAGCTGTAAGGTGAAGGAACAACGAAAGAACAGGTGGGGAGAGTCCTCCTTCCCAAACCCGCATAGAACACACCTAGATGGGCTTGAAAAACCTCTCTTCCGGATATTATCCCAAGTCAAACACCTATTCCAAGCCAAAGTCCAAATAAAACAATTACACTTTGGCCAAGAAAACTTATTCCAGACTTTCTTCCACCGATGAACCTCCACCCCCTCAATGGGAAAGTAACTCCTGATACCCAGAAGAAACGGTGTAAGCACCCTTGGGGTTAAGAAACCAAGCCAACACATCCTCATCCATGAGGGAGCTACAACTTCGCTAAGAAAGAATGTAATGAAGCTCAGTGCACTCCTCTTCCATACCAGCAATAGGCCATTTCTAAGGATTCTTCCATCTTGCCTCCACCAATTGCCCCTGAGAAGAAAGAGACTTAAAGTCACGCACCCTCAACCATCTAACTTCATAGAACCTTTGGCACAAAGTCAACAAATGAGGATACTGAGAAACAATGGGAGGGTGACCATCCCAAGAGTCATGCCAAAAATGGGCCTCTGACCTGCTCTTGCAAATCCAGAATAAGCCATCCTTAACGAGCGCAATCCCTTTCTTGAGAGTATTCCAAATCACAGATCCCTTCCCCGTCAAGTTGTAACGAGGGATATCACTTTGAGGAATCCCTGGAAAGTACTTCTGAGTCAAAATCCTAGCCCACACCCTGTCGTGTTCCACACACCAATGCCAATACAATTTAGCAGCCATAGTCGTACCAGACAGCAGCGACTGCCTTAACCCAAGACCACCAAACTGTTTTGGGATACATACAACATCCCATCTAACAAGGCTCCACTTGGAAGACAATAAACTACCAGCCCATAAGAATTGTCTTGCTAAGGAATCAAGATCCCTAATAAAACCCATCGGTGCCACCTGAATCATACACCTATAAAGAGGGAGAGCCTTAACCATAGATTTGAGCAACTGCACCTAACCTGCAAAAGATAGCTAGCGAAGGGTCCAATGAGTGACTTTGACACAAAATTTGTCGAGAATAGCTTGCCAAGAATCCCTAGATTGCCTACCAACTAAAATAGGAATCCCAAGGTAGGTCAGCGAGAGAGCCCCAATCTGAAATCTAAGAATATGAGCAATTCTCCTTTGAATGGAGTTTGGAGTATTGAAGAAAAATATGGAAGACTTTCCCTCATTAATTAATTGGCTCGAAGCAACAAGATAAACATCCAAAACCTTGCGCATGTTTGAAGCCTCCCTAATAGTAGCCATGCCCATTAAAGCAGTGTCATCCACAAACTGTAAGTGAGATTACACTGGTAAGCCACCTCCCCATCACCATCCCTTAATGAAACCCCCCTCCACATTCCTTTTTATCAATCGTCCCAAACCTTCCACCAAAAGAAGAAACAAGTAAGGAGAGAGGGGGTCACCTTGTTGTAAACCCCGAGAAGCACCAAAGAGTTCAGAGTGCTCCCCATTAATTAGAACAAAGAAAGAAACCGAAGTCACACAACTCATAACCTAGCGAATCCACTCCTCAAAACCAAAGGCCCCCATAAATTTTTGGAGGAAGGACCATCGGACTTTGTCATAAGCCTTAGCCATGTCCAGCTTGATGAACATAGCCTTATCTTTGGAATTGGTGATAGAATGAATAGTCTCCGTGGCAATAACCACCCCATCCAAAATTTGATGGCCCTCTACAAAACCACTCTGTTCCTCAGAAATCAGCAGCGTAAGCCACTTTTTTAACCTATCAGCAATCAACTTAGAGATAATTTTATAAATAACATTGCAAAGAGAAATGGGGCGAAATTGACTTAACCGATCTGCGCCATCACCCTTGGGGATGAGAGCAAGGAAGGTAGAGTTTAGGGCCCGAAGCATTTGCTTATTCTTTTGAGACTCTTGAACAACTGCCAATAAATTTAGCTTGATAATCTCCCAAAATTCCTGGAAGAACTCAATCGAGAAACCATCCGGACTAGGAGATTTACTCTTCTTCATCTAGAAAACAGTTTTCTCTAGCTCCTCCAACGAAATATTACTCATAAGATGCTCCTTGATCTCCCAAGAGACCAAAGAAGGAATACAAGAGAGGACCTGAGCCTCTTCAACCGAGTCCCCTTGCGAGTCCTCCCTAAATAAAGAAGAAAAATACTGCACAACTTCATTCGATATATCCTGAGTAGAAGAAAGAACCTCTCCCCTGTCAATAACCAAAGCTGAAATAGAATTACCATGATGTCTGGCCTTCACCGAATTGAAGAAGAAGGTAGTATTCTTGTCTCCCTCCTGAAGCCATTCAATTTTGTCTTTCTATTTCCAGTAGACTTCCTCCCTCAGCTCCCACTCCTCCAGAGCTTTCAATTCCCTAGCCTCATCTCGCAAAAAATCCTCAGACACCCCATCCTCCCTAATCAACCTAGTAATACCATCCAACTTAGCTTGTGCAACAAGCTTCACATGGTAAATGTTTTCGAAGCATTGTCGGTTCCACTGTTTCAGCTGATACTTGACATATTGAAGGATCTTAGCAAAAATATACATTGCAATACCATAAGCAGGTCTACCATACCTCCACCATTCAGCAACACAGCCATGAAGGTCAAGGTCCCGCAACCACATTAGCTGGAATTTGAAGGTCGGCGTCTGAGGCACCCGAGCATAAGAGATAACTAGCTTAATAGGCCAATGATTCGAACCTCTCCAGTCTAATATCTTAGAACTAGAAGACCACATTCCCCCGACCCAAAAACAAGAGACCATGAAATGATCCAGACGTTCAACAATGCAACTGTCACCCACCCTTCTGTTGTTCCAAGTAAATTTACCATTGCTAGGCTTGATATCAACAAGATTGAGAGCCGATATATTGTCCTAAAAAAACAATGTAGAGGGCTCTAGTCTTGCAATACCACCCCATTTCTCAACTAATTCAATAATAGCATTAAAGTCACCTACAATGATCCATGGCTGATAGGGAAATAGGCTACGAACAAAATGGATATTGGTCCATAAAAGAAGTTTACCCTGGAACTCAACAGGTGCATAAACATTGGAGAAAAGAATAGACTCCCTCGACTCAGGACACAAAGCAACCATGGATAAAGAGGACTTGAAGGATAACCACCACAAAGGCTGAATCTTCTGAGGGTTCCAAAAACAAGCCACACCCTCGGAGGATCCTTGAGCCCCAATACACTAGCACTCACCACTCTTCGACAACTTAGGCACTAAACCCATCATGCACTCAACAGATAACTTGGTCTCCTGAAGAAAAAGAACATCAAGAGAATGACTTCTTACCAAATCACAAACAAATTTTTGTCTAGGGCCACTATTTAAGCCCCTTACATTCCATGAAATAACAATCATTTCAAAGGAGTCAAAAAATGGGAATCCAAGGTCTTGACAGACCCTGACTCCACCAAGGTCTCCCCCATCATCTTAATCTTTTCCAAATCTTTCTTTCTACCAAGTTTAGCATTTTTCTCCAACCCCCCCTTCTTGCCATCCTTTTGCAAAAGGCCCAGTTGAGGAGAAGGCTTGCTAATCTTAGCCACATCCGATCCAGCATTCCGCGTAGGAAAAGAAGTGCCTCCATCCCCCTGCCCCAACACAACATTTGGACCTGACATCATTTGAGCCCCAACCTGCAAATCAGTGACCGTAGGCATGGCAGACTCATCCTGTGGAGTAGGAGGAGTAATTGAAGTGTGACCCTCCAAGCCAGAACCCACCACACGCTGATCCACACTTATTAATCCTTGATTAACTTCCTACTGACCCAAATCATCCAGGACCTCAAACTTGTTAAAAGTATCCTCATCTTGTCTCTCCATCAAAGTCCTCTTTTGACCTCTATTCCAGTTATGAGCCTTAACTGGAACATAACCCTCAACATCTACCCCCTCAACAGAAATAGGATTCTTCCCCTTATCAACATCAGGGGTGTTACGAGGAGGAGGTGGAGGTGGAGGCTAAGGCACCATAGGATTAGCCTTCAAGCATCTATGCTGTAGGTGACCATATTCATGACAAAGGCGACATTGGAAAGGAAGGGTCTCGTAATCCAATTGTTGCACCCAAGAATGGGAACCTGCACACATATCCAAAGCAACTGGCAAAGGCCTACTCAAATCAATTTCCACACAAATTCGAGCAAAAGTCATTACTTTCTTACCTAGGGTTTGTGTTGAAGATCCCACCGACTTCCCAAGCATCGAAGCAAACATGTACAGAACATCCTCATGACAACATTCAATTGGAAATTTGGGCAACTGAACCCACACTGGAACATGATTCAGAAGCTCCTCAGAGGGATTAAAGCCTGCATGCCATGGCTTGGCGAAAAACCCAACCTGGTTGTGAAAATAGGGCCCCCCTCAAAAACCCTATTGCGATCAACCAAGCAGATAAATGTGACCATGAAAAAATTATTTGCAAGCAGCGTGACCTCCATTTCACCCTCCGGCTCCCAAGTCCTCTGAGCCCAAGTTTCCAAAAATTGTAGAGACACTCTCATTCCCAAAAATTTGCAGTACAAAGAATGCTTTGAATAATATTCAATATCCTCAGCAATCATCTCAATCGGAATCACCAATTTAGGTCTCTCTTTGCAGCGTTCAAGGCAACCATTAATCTTCGAGATCTGAGATCCACCAGACAAATTTGATTCCATAGACCCCATATTCGGAGAGAAGAGGGTGTTATCAAAAACCCTTTCTCCTTGGCTTAGTGATTTCAAGCCCACCACAGCACGAAAATCCATGTCGGGCGAAGCCCTAGATGGCTTGCCCTGAGACATAGCCGCCAAAAGGCCCAAGACGGACATGCACAGGAAAGAGCCAACCCCAGACACAACAAATCATAGGAGACCCTCACCTACAACACCCATTGTCGAACCCACGCTCAACCCAGCACCATGAACAACCCACAACAACAGACCCCCACGCCAGCACAAGAGCCCAACCATGAAGGAAAAAAGAGGGCCAGACAAAGCCCTACACGCAAGAAAAATGGCCAAACACAACCAGGCCGGAGCACCAAAGAACAACCGCAGCAAAAAGATTAACCCCCCCACAAAGCGAAGCAGACGCCCACCCCAACCTTCGTACCGACAGAGAAATAAAACACAAGCTAGGGCTCAGATGCCCTAGCTCAACGCCTTACAGTTGCAGACTAAAATGCCATCCCCCTATCGAATAATAATTATTCAAATATGTTCTAGCTTTTAAATTTTAATGTAGAGTTAGCTTTTGATTTTTAAATTAGATTTAGCTTTTGTTTTTAGCTTTTAACTTTTAATAGCTTTTTCTAAATTAGATTTTGCTTTTTTTAATTTTGATCTTTTTAAATTTAGTTTTATTTTAGAATGTAGATTTAATATAGATTGATTTCGGATTTAATTTAATTTAATCTAGTTTAGATTTTATTTTATTTTATTTTATAATTTTGATTAATTTTTAGAACTAGATTAATTTTAAGGCTTAGATTAATTTAGATTAGTTTTAATTAACTTAGACTAATTTTTAATTTAGTTTAGAATTTTAGTTTCTAATTTAATTTAGATTTTTAATTTTTTAGATTTACTATTTAATTTAGATTCTTAGCCTTTTAATTTAGATTTAATTCAGTCTCTAATTTCTCATTTAGTTAGATTATTTTTAATTTAGTCTAGATTTTTAGTTACTCATTTGATTTAGTTTAATTTTTACTAATATAGTTTAGATTTTAGTTTTGGATTTCTTTTCTTTTAGTGTGGATTTTAAAGTTAGAATTAAATTAAATTTATATTTTAATTTAATTTAGAAGTAATTTAGATTAAATTAATTTCATTAGGATTTATGTTAGTTTTCATTTTGGTTAAGTTTTGGTTTTGTGACTAATTTTTTTTAATCTGGTTTCTTTTGCTAGGTTCGTTTGGCAAAGAATTGAAAATCAAAACATAAGCTTGTCAAAGAAAGGAGGCATGAAAATACTAATGATATTTTGATGCAGGACGTTCGTCGAAGACATGATTTTGAAACCAATTGTCTTTTAAATTAGAAAACACTTCAATTGGTGCATTAAAAATGAAAAATTGTCTTCTTCCACATAGGCTTAACTAGGGGGTCAATGAACACTGTTTGTTGTGCTTGAGATGGTAGGGAGTATGCTCTCACCTTGTACAAAACTTGGTGATCAAAAACCAGACCCATCTATTTTATGTGTCACCCCAATTTAATAATCGAAGTATCCTCTCCCCTTGCGCATTTGTGCGATCTTGGGTGCAAGAGAAATGGTTATTGACTCTAAAACTTGGGCCTGTTCTGGTGGGAAAAAGTACTCACCCCAGGACGACTCAGACTGGTAGCACCCTAAACCCGAGGGACTTCCAGCTGATATATAAAAGTGGATTCTTGGGGAAAGCCCAAGAATCACACGTATGGTTCTGACGAGATGGATTCGAAAGGGGACTCTCGCCGCATGGATCATGCCCTACGAACGTAATTCCCTTACTAAACACCTATTGTTTTAGAAGCCAACCATTTTTCAGCCGTTGCTTGGTATAGTGCAGGGTACAGTATCATGCCCGAAGACACTCACTATTGATCCCCTTGAGTAGAGATAACAATTCTTGGGAAGTGACTACCCAAGAATCTGAAGTTGGTGTGCCCAAATGACGTTAATGAGCCATGGAGGGGAGCCAGTGCCACCAAACATCTAAGCTATCCGGTCTTAAGAAGGAAAGGTGTTTAGCACCAATCCGGGGTATATCGGTGGGCTATATCAAGTATACAAGCACTTGGCCTATTGGCCTATTAGGATTTTTCTTGTCTCATGTGCGTTTGCATACACTACAACATCATGCTTGTCAAGTGTTTTCTGGATTTTCAAACAGTATTCACCACATTCACAAATCTGAACACAAACAATCGACCTCAAACAAACATCACACCTAGTAACTTGAAACACCTCAAAACATTTCCAAAACCATCAACCAAATATGTCTAACCGCTATCCTCCATATTCATCCATGACTATGACCGAAACCAAAGGATTGAATATCTTGACCATTGTTTGAAAGAGCTTGAAAAACAACTTGAATCCCAACATTTGAATGAAGTGATGCAATCATCTCATAAGCCTTTATCCTCATCCAAAACTACATCATCCAAGTTTAATGTCCATGAATTTATACAAAGGCTAAATGAGAAACCCAAATCTAAATCCTCAAACACAAATGATATTGTGCAATCCTACCATGTCATGCATCTATCTTCATCCCCCATAAGTCAAAATAAACCTCATGAGTCTTTCACCCAAGTTAACGAATCTATTCAACCATCCTCTCCTATCATACCATCTACATCCAATGATTCATGTCAATATCTTAGTCCAAATCATGCTAGCATATACTTCCTTGCACATCAAGATCAAAGCATTCTTTCCACTCCATCCAATGATACCAAAATTCCACAACCCCTTCTAATCTTTGACCAAGATCCCATCTCTCAAGAATCTCATGATGGTCCCCTTATCTCTTTTTGTTTCATTCAAGATGATTCCCTTCCATCTCAAGAGAAAATTATCCTTCCAAGTCCTCCTTCCACCTCATCTAATCAATCCATACCATCTCATGATTCCAACATATCCAATGATCAAGATATGCTTTCCACAAAATATCAGGATTCCCTTCCTCATCAAGATCAAGATATACCTCCATTCAAGGATACCCTTTCATTCCATGATGATGTTCATCCTTCTCATGATCAAGACATGCCTTTCATACCACTTTGTGATGATTCCATACCTAATAAAGAGCAAGCTAATCCATCTCCTACACCTCTTGATCCTTTTCCAAGTCAAGATCAAAGTACCCCCTTATCCCCATGCCAAGATCCTATCACACATCCTAATTCCCCTCATGACCACAATCCTCCACAAGAGTCTATCACCCCTATTCAATCTATCCATGAACCTCTTACCTATAAAATGGGTTCCCTCACTTTTATCCAAGATGGTCTACTTGAAGATATTGTTATTCCTTCCATATCACATCCACCTCATGATAGACTTGCATCTTGTTTCATAAACAATACATATCCTATTAGCAAACGAATATGTCAAAGTATGAACTACAAAGGCAAAGGATTAGGCATTCATGAACAAGGTATCCTAGAACCCCTTTATATCTAAGAAAATTCATATTATCATGGCCTTGGTTATACACCTCACACTCAAGACATTGATACCCATCGTAAGTCCACATTCCATCAAAATAAACCTAAGTATCCTAGTCCATTAAACCTTCCATCTATCCTAGGTCCTTATCATAGTCCATAAAACCTTCCATCTATCCTTGGTCCTTATCATCCAAACCCTAGTTCATCAACTCTTCCATCCATATTGGGGCCCTACATCCCTCCATCTCCTATTCATCAAGAACAACAAAGGCACACATCCTTAATGCCCTCTCAAGATTCTACCTACATTAACCCATCCATAAGACTTCCATATCATTCATCTCCATCCACCCATCCCATTTATTTTGGAGGTAATTTGGGTGCCAAATTTCAAAAGCTTCCATATCAAAATCCACATATATCAAAGGATCAACATGTCTCCTCGAAGAGACATGCAAAAATAAAAGAAAATCTGATCCAAAGTCAAACGAAAAAAATTCAAAGGCCACAAAGGCCCATAAATCAAAAGGAAATTTTCAAAAGTCACAAAGGCCCATAAATCAAAAAGGAAATTTTCAAATGCCACAAAGGCCCATAAATCAAAAAGGAAAATTTCAAAAGCCACAAAGGCCCATAAAGCAAAAAGAAAAATCTCAAAGGCCACAAAGGCCCATGAATCAAAAATGAAAGTCAAAAGCTATGTGGATTCCTAAAAGTCTCGTAGAATCAATAAAATCTAAATGGGCATCCAAATTTGATAATCCAAAAGCTTCCTCCAATCGCCCATCTAAAAACCTATCACCGTCAAACTCCATTTTTCCTCCATCACTCCACCACCCTTCAAGGTGTGTGCCGATGTTGATCTTTCCATTATTTTCGTATAACCATCAACAAGCATTCGAACCTCCTATCCATTATCCAACATTCATCCCCCATTACTCTCCTTTAGTCCAAACCTTTGCATGAGTCCTTAGCTTCTCCCATCATACCATTAAAATACCTATGTTTATGAGTCTAATACCCATTGCCATGGTTTATTAGAGCACATATTCGAGGGATATTAGCTGTGAAACTTGATGCTTGATTCCTCCCTCCATCTTCCTATCATGCATATATTATCTTCCATATTCATTTATCCCTATCCATATCCTGTCTTCCATATTTCTCTTGCACTCTACACTTGGGGGTAAGTTTCATCCATCCTATCATTCATATCCATTATCCTCTTTATGATCATCCTTTACCTTTCCACCTTTGATCTTGACAAGGTTAAGGATCCTATTAAACACCATACATCTTATCCTATACACTTTATCCATATCTTTCATATCATATCCTTCACTTTATCCATATTCCACCATTCTATCTAAATGCATCCTTTCTTCCCTTCCTTGGTCTTGATGAGGAATAGGGGAAAAGTACTTAGGCATTGTGTCCATATTATCTAGTTGATCTTGATCATCCTATTCATTATCCTTATCCTTGCTTTATTCCATTCCCTATCTCCTAGGTTATCAAAATCCATGTCTCATTTCCTTCCTTTGTTCTTGATGAGATTAGGGGAAAAATTACAAATGCATGCTTTGGATTTCCTTTCATATCCTTATGTGCTACCATTCCGTCATAGTTCACATCTTTATCATTTATCCATGATTAAATTACCTCCAACATTGGACATCATGTCTCTTTGCAACCTTGAATCTTATCATGCAAATCATATTTAAGCCTAGTTGTAAAACATTATCCAATCCACATATCTTTTGTCAATCAAACATCATCAATCATCAATCTTATCATACTTAGAGGAATCAATGATCCTAAGTACTTACCATCATCATGCCTTATGGAATCAATCATTCCTAGCATCTTAATCAATCAACCATTATCATCTTTTGACAAAAGATATGTTGCTTGTGTGACATGTTTTGTAGTGAATCTTTCATTTTGGTCTATCGTTTATCCATGGTTGCACTACCTCTAGTGTGGGGAATCTAGTTTCTTCAATCAGTCATATCACATTTCATCTCACTCCATCTTTAAAACTTCAAAAAATCCAAAAAAAATCATAAATATCCTAAAATAATCCAAAAAAACCATAAAATGTCCTGGAAAAATCCAAAAAAATCATAAAATGTCTTGAAAAAATCCAAAAACCATAAAACGCCAAAAAATCTTAAAAATCATAAAATGTCCAAAATTAAAAATAAAATAAAAATCATAAAATCCAAAAAATCCATAAAATGTAATGTCCTAAAATAATCCAAAAAAACCTTAAAAAATAAAATGTCCTCAAGAAATCCAAAAAAATCAAATATTCCAAAAATCCCAAATTTTTTTTTTTTTCCAAAAAATAGTGACACTTTCAGATCACCACACAGACTTGAACTTCAACAAAATCAAAACATGCAAGTGTTGACAATCAAGCAAACATTATAACATATATATCAACCCATCTTACAAATCCAACCAAACGCATAAACTATAACAAGAATCAGTTCTACATTGAAGAAAGACCCCTGTTTGTTTGTTGATCTTTGCTTATTTTATGATTTTATCTTTGGTGACATGTCTTTTAGCTTTTCCAGGATGTCTTAGACTAGAGAGGCGAGGATGGGGCATGTTCACTTGTTTTCTGTTTGTGGATTGTTTCTTATTCACAAGATGACTCGTCTTAGGACATGGTTGTCTAAAACCATCGAGGACCTATGAGTCTACTGTGGATGAGAGCATTCCTTGTCTGATAGTGTCTTCCATGCAATAAGTATTCAGGTCATCTAAGGTTCTTATACCTAAATTCTTATACTTCATTACTAAATAAAAATGTAAACAATATTTAGGTCATCTAGATGTTCATGTTATCTAGATGCTTATACTAATTTGCGACATAATAAGCTCGATGATGATAAAAGCACTTAAAAGGCACAAGAGGCTTCATAACCTTCATTCTCTTCTATCTTTCATTTCATTTTCTTCATCTTTCTTGTCGCAGACAAATCAATAAATTGCTTAGCTCACTGATATATGTCTCTTGAATCAAATCTCAAATCAATCAACCTGCTTCTCAAAATTTCATGCCCCTTTAATCAATCAGTCAATCCATCATTGCAACACCTTGTCTTGCATAAGCATCATTCTAAATCAGCTTAATCAGCTCAATCAACTTCATTAGCTCATCAACTTGGCTATACTGATCATTTCTACCAATTGTTCAGTTACACCCATCAATTGTGCATTTTCATCAAATGTACATCATTCCTTTATCACTTGTGCAATATCAAGTATCTAATCATTTTCTAAACATCTATCGAGAGATTAATCTTCTTACAATCTATTCGATCAATCTCTCGAGGGGGCATATCATTCTTATCATAATCCTTACCAGGATATCTTTGGGGCATGTATCAATTGTTCAATCTTTTTTCTTTGAAACACCGCGACAGGCTACATTGTCTCAAAGAGGGGAAAAATGTAGATGCATAAAAATGTCCTCTTAATCATTTTTATCCATTGCATAATCATATCTCCATAAAACCATTAAAATATTATAAGCATTTATAAGCATTTACTCATAACCATAATCCATTTACATAATCATTTAGTCATTTATCCATTATTTATCCAAATGCATATTTCATTAATTCATTTCATAAATATTTATCGTTTCATTAATCATTAACATATCCATGAATCATTTCATATTCATCCATTTACGTAAATCATTTCACTTTGACTATTTGCATGATTATTCATTTGCATTAATCATTAAAATGCATCCATATTTCATTAAATAATTTAAAATTCATAAATCATATTCCATGAAATTAGCTTAAAATTGCACATTAAATTCATAAATCAATTTCCATGGAATTAGCTCAAAATTGCACAATTTGAGCTTTCAAACATGAATCATGGCATGAATCACTCCACTCATTTCTCATTTATCATTTTCACATTATGCATTCATCTATAAAAACCTCCTCCTTCTCACTTTTTGGGGACACACATTTTTATAAAAAAAAATCAATTTCAATCTCTCTTCCACTCATCACAGCTTCTTGTTGCACTTGTGCTCATAAAAATCTGAGAGCATCAAATGCATAAATCAAGAATCATGGTGAAATAGGAAAACAATGGAGCTGATTTTCCTTTGAATGCATTTATTTTAGTTTTGCATAGTTTAGTTGACATTTTGCATTTTTATTCATTTGGAAAGGCTTTATTGATGATATGCTGAAATTTTGATTTGAATTTATAGAATAAATCATTTAGCTTCTTTAGTTTTCAGCATTAAACAACCATTATCATTTACAACATAATATCATAGCATCATTCAACATTATCATACAACTTATTCAATCATGTAGGAACTTAGATTCTTGCATTCTACAACATCTCATTTCTTAGGTTGTCATCCAAACAGTCATAGTGCAATATACAAATCTGAGAGCACTAATGATTTAAAGGATCCTTGAGAATAGAGAACAATAGAACAATTTTGGGGGATTTGCTTTGTTTGCAATTAGATTAGTTTTATGATTCAAATATTTAATGTAATATGTTTCATTGCTTGTGTGATCTTGTTATTTACTTTACACATTTTACCTCACACATAAATTGGCACCCACCGTGGGGCCCAACCCCATTTTTAACAATTTCTAGAAAAGTTTTGTGAACAGGTTCGACATGAACTTCTTTTAGTGCGACCGTGAGTTTTTGCAGCGCATACGAAACATATTTTAGCGCATATGGTTCCTGTTACGACACATCTAGAGGATCTTTCAGTGCATCCAGTTCTTGTTATGACACATCCGGAGCATATTTCGGTGCATTCAACTCATCTTTCAACACATTCAGGGGGTTTTCTAGCACATTCAGTCTTTATTTTAGTGCATTTAGTAGTTTTTCTAGTGCATAGAGTAGTTCTTTTAGCGCATAGGAGTTATCTTTTAGCACATGTGATGTCTATTTTAGCGCATATGGTTAATTTTGCAAAATTTCAAAATCCAAAGAACTAATTGATGTTTTTTGTGTTGCAGGTGCTTAATACGTAGGTCAAAGACAATCTTATGAAACTACTGATAATGTATGCAGGGGGTGGAGCTTTTATTGTATTCTTTTGATTAAATTAAGAACCTGGTTTAATTAGAAGGTTAAATAACCCCTTGTCTTTTGCGCTTGAAGTGATAGGCCTATGCTCTCCCCTTAACTAGGTGACCAAAATGCCATACTCACTATTTTATGCTTTGTTAGCACCTTTAGAAGGCCTGCCGTAGTGGGAAAAATTACTCACGCTACGGGAACGACCTAAGTGGGAACAAGTAAAGCCAAGTTTTTCGACCCACTATAATCAAAAGCGAATTTGGGGAAAGTCCGCAATTCAACGGCAGTGTGCAAGATAGCCATCCCCAAAGCCTTTGTTCTAAAGGTTGGGAGGTATCCTGAGGGATTTATCTATTGCTGCACTGAACGGAAACCTTTATTATGAACCTTAGTGTAGAATCCAACCCAGTTAGTCTCCGAACACTTCTAATATCACAGTGCAAGGGGAGGGAAGAATCTACCCCCGAGATACTCACCATATAATCATCAGGGATTACTAGCCAAAGGTGGAGGATTCAACCTTGGTTAAGACTCGGGAAAGGAAAAAACACAGTCGCCCTCTAGGGGGTGACACGACTGTGTGAGCTGACATGGTTCTAAAATGTGGGCTGTGGTATTTTAAGTGACCCTTGAGAATAGAAAAGTGCTTGAACTTTCTTCTCTTGTTTTATACTTGTGGAAATCGAAAGAATTGGACCAGATTCTTGAATACACTCAATGTTTAGTTTCTAGGTGGAAACAATTGTTTGACAACTTGCTACTGTGTTTGAGGTCATAATTCGAGAAATCATCCATTGAAGCACTTAATTCTCATATTTTACAAACTAGAAACCAAACAAAAATAATTGTTCAGAAGAGCATACCTTGGAAACATTCAGATTCATAGATTAAGAAGTAGAATAACCCGACAGACTTGCAAAAACACTAAACATTTCCAGATTAGCGCATACACCCTTTGTTTCAGTGCATTCACTGCATTTTATGGTGCATCTGTGCAATCTTGTAGTGCATCCATACATTATTTTAGCACATTGAGTCCTTTTTCTGGTGCATTTTGGGTACAGTTTAACTCATTTGAGTTATTTTTCGGCGCATATTGTCCATTTTCTATCGCATCTAGGCCATTTTTTGGTGCATTCGCTTGACCTGTTAGCGCATCCACACCCAAAATACCCAGTTGAAGCCACATCTAGGAGGAACATTCTAGTGCATCCCCAGCCTTTTCTGGCTCATTTAGTCTATTCTCTAGTGCATCTAAGTCATACTTTAGCGCATCTAGTTTAGATTTTAGCACATTTAGTACATTCTCCAGGGCATTTGGTCTGTCTTTTAGCACATTAAGTCAATTTGATAGTGCATCTAGGGTACAGTCTAGTGCATCCAGGCCGTTTTCTAGCTCATCTATGCACTATTTTAGCACATCCATACCCTGTTTTAGCGCATCCAGTAAATTTAAAGCCAGAGAGCTAAATTCATCCCCTGTTTCACAGTTTGAACCAAAATTAAGGATCTTTTCTGGAACATAATCATTCCTCAGGTACAATAGGGTCTTAAACTTGTTGAAATTGACATTTGCAAGTGGAATTCTTCAAGCTAAACCAAGATCTAACACTTTAAAGTGCCTAAATTATCAAACCTATCACACCTTTGATTATTAAACTAAGTTTCACCATTAGGATTTGTCATCCTTCATCACGAAACAAAGCTGTATAATTAGAATAAACTTAGTCTCATCAATAGAATTTGTCATTCTATTTGACTTAGTTTTCATCCTTGGCACTCCTCCAAACAAAGATCAAAGTTTAGTCAAATTATAACACTTGTTTGCCCGTTCAAACAAGATTACAAAAGCATAAACTCAAGGAAAAGGAACTTGAAACTCAAAACACCATGGTTGAACTTGAATACAATCCATTTCATAATATCCACAAAACTGAAGGAGAGGAAATAACTAAGGAAGCCATCCAACATGCTCAACAAGATCCAAATTTCCACAAGTTCCTAGAAAATATTTTTGAAAGGGATGGGGAAAAATACTTCCTAATGTTAGCTAATTAAGGTATCAAACTTCCACATGAATTTGATGTTAACCAACTGAAAAGAGCACCTAAAAATACTGAAAATGATCCATCAAATACAAATCCAGTGGCTGTCTTAGCTTATCAAATGAAAAACCTCCAACAACAGATTCAAGACATGCAAAGGGGAACCTCAAAACGATACTTGTTGCAAGACATTTTCCCATATCCTTTTGATCAATCTGTTAACATGATTCCTTTTCCCAAACATTGTGAATTCCTAAAGTATGATAAATACAATGGTAAAATAGATCCAATAGATCATGTAAGGGAATTTGGAACCACGAGTCTTTAATTTGCACACAAATAGATTTATTTGATGAGATTGTTTCCATGAAGCCTAGGCGGACAATGCCTATAATGGTTCTCCAAACTTGCACCACCAATTAAAAAGTTTGAAGAGCTGGTTAACAAATTCATCACCCAATACTCCTACAACATCCAACATGAGATAACAATGAAAGACCTTTGCAACACAAAACAAAAAAAGGGTGAATCATTCCTCATATTTTTACAAAGATGGAGAAGATTGTTTGCAAGATATTCTGGTCCCACACCTAAAAAGGAAAAGATGGAAATATTCATTGAAAACCTAAATGATGAGATGAGCTATAGACTTGAATTGAAATGTCCACCTACCTTTACGAAAATGATTGAAAATAGAATAAAAATTGAAGAAGCGTTAGTCAAAAGAGTAAAAAATTACAATGAAGGAAACAACTCAGCAAGTTCCTCAAACAATTACAATAGCAGTGATAAACCAAAGTTTTGGCAACAAAATAAGAATGTTGGTAACAATGATGCTTCAACCGAAACACAATATGCAAAACCAATATTTAACTTGACAACAACTACCACCAAGACCAATCAAAACAAAAATCCAACAAGCAATCAAAACAATAACCAAAATGTCAGTCAAAACAACAATCAAGGCAATGTTGAATCTAAACCACCACCATAACGAACATCCTCAAATCAAAGAAGATTCACACCTTTGGGACAATCATTAGAATCAACATTAAAGGAGCTCCTTGCAGCCAAAGTTATAACATTACCAGAGGCAAGAAATTGGGAAACACAAGTTAAACCTTCATGGTGGAATGATGCACATTATTGTGACTTTCATAGAAACAAAGGACTCAAGGCAAATGATTGCATGCAGCTGAAACATTTGATACAAGACTTGATTGATAACAAGATAATATTTGTAGAAGAACCCCAAACAAACAATGATCATGGAGCATTCAAGAATCCTTTACCAAACTGCGAAAAAGGGGAGTCCTCTTCATCAAACACCAAAGGAAAAAACATGAACTATGTTTATGATTCTACCATTCTCCATATTGAAGTAGTGGAAGATAAAACCAAGGACATCGAAATCAAGGTCCAAAGAAACATTGTTATAGCTGAAACCCATCTTCATGACATCCACACCAAATCACATCAAATTAATGACATTGTAACAATAGATCTTATCAGAAATGTTGCTGCAAGTGACAATCAAATTAATGTCATTAAAATCCAAGAGAAACAAGATCATCAATCTATCAACGCAACCATAAGAGGGAAAGCTAAATTAACATTGAAAGGAGTTGCATCCTCTACATCCAAAGCAACTGCTGCTGCCCCTGCAACTCAATACAACATAGTTGACCAATTACTGAAAATACTAGCTCAAATATCCATATTGGAATTGCTCAAAATCTCACCAGCTCACAAAGAAATTATAGAACAATCTCTAGTAGCCACCACAATACCAAACAACCTGGAAGTTTTCCAATTTGAAGCTATGGTGGGACACTTGACCATGCCTCATTGCCTATCATTTTTTAAACATGATGATGTATCAATCAATCATCCACATAATGTTTCCCTCCACATTGAGGCTTTAATTCACAAACACCGGGTCAAACGTGTTCTAATAGATGGTGGAGTTGGCCTGAATATTTGCACTTTAAAACTTATCCATGCACTTGGATATTCATAAAATGCTATTGATGCTAGAAGGAGAATCACTATAAAAGCCTATGATGATGAAGATAGATCCTCCCAAGGATTGATTGGCTTACCAATTCAAGTGGGACTAGTTGACAAAGATATAATTTTTCAAGTGTTGGAGAAGGAGTTGACATACAACATACTCTTGGGATGTCCTTAGATTCATGAGATGTAGGCAGTATCATCAACATATCACTAGTGTTTGAATTTCCCTTTCAATGGGCAAGAAATAATTATTTCAACTGATTCCAACAACCCCCAATATTACAACACACTAAAAAAAACACAAAATACTTTTGTGCCACATAATGGGGAAGCTCCAATGCCTAGCTCATCAAACAATGAAAGACAACTAAATTCCTCGTCAAAGTGGATTGAGAAAAAGGACTAGTCAAAAGATAAGGGTATCAGTGATTCTACTCCATCAAGTAATGAGAGTCAATCAAATTCATTGTCAAATCATCTTGAGGAAAAAGTTCAGTCAAAAGACAAAGGGTTTAGTGATTCTACTCCATCAAATCAGGAAAGTCAACTCAAATCCTTATCAGGACAATTTGAGAAAAAGATCTAGTTAAAAGACAAAGGCCTAGGGGAATACTCATTTGAGCAATCATTATGTCTTTCACAATTTCTATCTTCTCCTAAGTCATATGGACATCCATCCACATCAAGGAAACAATCTTCACAACCAACCATGCTCTTTGATGGAAAGTTTGTAAAAGCAAGCACCTTAGTGGATGAATCAAAAGATCAAGATGTCTTAAACTGGTTGTATAAAGATGAAGGAGCATCACAAGCATCAACTTCCAATGTGTTAATTGAATCATATGGTAAAGGTTTTACAATCCTAGAGAAGATGGGATATGATGGAAATGGTCCTATCAGCAAAAGAAAAGATGGTATCATAGAACCACTACAACCTATCATAACCAATTCAAAGGATAAAACAGGACTGGGATATAAAGAAGAATCAAAAGAAGAAACTAGACAACAGGTTATTAAGAGAATCCTTCAATTGAGAGATAGTTATGAAACAGATTCCAATGAATATGAATGGGATTCCCTCTCTGAAGAATCTTGTCATGACAAGGAAATTGATGTGATATAAAAGTCTGCACCAACACGTATGGAGGGACAGAGCTCGAGTTCTAGACCACTTGAAATTGGATCACAACATATTGATGACTCAAGTGAAGATTAGATTCGAGTTCGAGCGAGATAGAGTAACATATAGACCTTGATATTTGCTATGGACACTTTTTGATGTTTCCATCATGACACTTACCCCTTTTGACCTTAGCCAATCTGACGATTCCTTGCTGTTGGTACACCTTGAACTAATTGACTGGGACCAAATTGAACTGCTTGACATACTTGTCTTTCCAAATTATGATGCCATTCTGAACTTCCTTTGCTTTCACAATCCTGAAACATGTTCCATCATTGAGTCTCATAACGAAGCTTCAGACAAGGGGAGTGCCAAATCTCTCAGCTGCAAAACAATGAATATCAAAAATAGATCTAATGGTGAAAACCATTTAATGGCAGTATTAGATCAAGAAAAATTAAAAATAAAGAGCGCATCTAATGGTGAAAACCTCTGTGAGGAACCAAAAGATGGGAGATTTGACACTCTTATCGAGCACTATCATGAGAGATCTTCAATGCTAATTGAACCTACACAATCCATCGACATTGGTATAGTAGAAACAATCAAGATTCTACATCTAGCAGCATCCATGACAGAGGAAGAGAAACCAAGCTTCACTAAATTATTTGAAGAGAGGAAAATTAACTTTGCTTGGACCTACGCTGACATGCCAGGAATGGATCCAGAGCTTATCAAGCATCATTTTTCACTACCACCTGGAGTATAGCGGGTGAAGCAAAATTTGAGAAAAATGCATCCCCATATCACCCTCTTGGTGAAAGTTGAATTGAATAAACTATTGGATGCGGGATTTATCCAACCTATTGATTATGTTGAGTGGATATCAAACATTGTGCCAGTTTCAAAACCCAACCACAACATCAGGATATGTATGGATTTTAGAGATCTCAATAGGGCTTTCCCAAAAGATGATTTTCCTTTACCTAACATTGACATCATTGTAGATTTGAAAGTAGGACATGAAATTTTATCACTTATGGATGGATTTTTTGGTTACAATAAAATTAAGATAGCACCCAAAGATCAAGATAAAACAACCTTCACATGTCCTTGGGGCACTTTTTGTTGGAACGTAATGCCTTTTGGGTTGAAAAATGTTGGAGCCACATATCAGCGGGCGATGACCACCATCTTCCATGACATGTGCACACCTTTATGGAAGACTATGTAGATGAATTATTGGAAAAATCATTCACTCGAGAGGGAAATTTGGAAATTATAGACAAAATCTTCACCAGACTAGAGAAATTCAATATGAGGTTAAACCCCAAGAAATATGTATTTGGCGTGACATCAACTAAACTTTTGGGATATATTGTATCAGCTAAAGGTATCGAAGTGGATCCTGCAAAATTCAAAGCCATCATGGAGATGCCTCCTCCTAAGAATATCAACCAACTCAAATCTTTACAGGGATGATTCCAATCTATTAGGAGATTCATCGCACAACTGGCAGATAAAACTCATCCTTTTAATCACTTGCTACACAAGAATGTTTCTTTCAAATGGAATGAAAAATGTGAAGTAACTTTTAATCAACTGAAACAATATCTAATGTTGCCTCCCATACTGGTACCGCCAACTGAAGGAAAACCATTATTACTCTACATAGCAACAATAAAGGTATCTTTGGGCACTTTACTAGCACAAGAATATTCTGCGGGAAAAGAAAGAGCTATTTATTACTACACAATGGTTATGAGATCAACTACACATTTATTGAGAAAGCCTGTTTGGTGGTATTTGATACTCAACAACTAAGACACTACATGTTAACTCACACCATCAAACTCATAGAAAAAATTGATCCATTGAAGTATCTACTCAACAAAGCTGCCTTGATAGGAAGACTAGCCAAGTGGGTAATAATATTGAGCGAGTTTGATATCCAATATGTGGAGAGAAAAGAAATCAAAGGTCAAGCCATAGAGGATCAACTAGCTGAAGCACCATTACACGATGATCATCCAATGAGCATTGAGTTTCTAGATGCCGATGTCCTTACAGTGTCAACACGACAATGGATGTTATATTTTGATGGCTCTTACATGCAACATGGATCAGGTGCAGGAATCTTGTTTGTCACACCTCAAGGACACACCATTCTAAATTCCTATAGGTTAATGTTTCCTCGCACTAACAACACAACCAAGTATGAAGTATTGATCATTACAATCAAAGTAGCAGTCGAATGGAAGATCATAGAATTGCAAGTCTATGGTGATTCCCAATTAGTCATTAATTGGGTGAATGATGATTACCAGATAAAAGAAGATAAATTGATGCCATTTAAGAGAATGGTTTATGACTTCAAAAATTACTTTGTGGAGATCAAATTTGAG
Organism: Sequoia sempervirens; assembly: GCA_007258455.2. Taxonomy (NCBI): domain Eukaryota; kingdom Viridiplantae; phylum Streptophyta; class Pinopsida; order Cupressales; family Cupressaceae; genus Sequoia; species Sequoia sempervirens. The sequence goes on from VDFB02109042.1 coordinate 43,264,933, forward strand.
CAGATTCCAAGAGGCGACAATAAAGTTGCTGATGCTATGGCGACCATTGCTTCTCTCCCACAAATAAAATGAGTCTGTTATGAGTTCATGGTGGAACAACTGTTTAATCCTACCTATGATAACCTTGAATCCCAAGTCATATACCATCTAGTCAAAGATGATGCTTCTATCTATGATAAAATCTACACCTATCTACGAGACAATACCCTACTACCAAATTTATCCTGAAACCAAAAATGAAACTTTATTCGACAAGCAACTCGACATACCCTAATAGCCGATGTACTTTACCGACGAGGACTTGATGGTACTCTCCTTTGGTGTCTTGAATGGAATGATACTGAAACTGCTTTATGCGAGATTCATGAGGGTAACTGTGGCACACATTCAAGTGGTCTAACGCTTGCTAAAAAACTCTTACGTTTGGGGTATTACTGGCTAAATATGGAGGAGTATTTTCAATTTGTCAAGAAGTTCCAAAAATTTCAAATCCATGGAAACTTGATACATGCACCAAAACAAGAACTACAACCATTTGCATCAACATGGCCTTTTTGTCAATGGGGTCTTGACCTCAAAGGCAAGATTCATCTGTCATCTTCCAAGGGACACAAGTTCATCATCACAGCCAAAAAGTACTTTACAAAGTGGATTGAAGTTTTTCCCCTAACTACCATCATAGGAAAACAAATTGCATCCTTCATCCTAAATTACATTATCTATCGGTATAGTATTCCTCATCCCATTGTCATGGATAACGACAGACCTTTCAAGAATAAGGATGTCCAAAAAATTTGTGAAATGTTTCATATCTAGCATCAGTTTTCCACACCTTACTACCCTCAAGGAAATGGCCAGATAGAGGCCTCAAATAAAACCATTCTGAAAATCCTGAAGAAAACCGTCAACGATGCTGGACGTGATTGGCACATTCAACTGAACCCTGCTTTGTGGGCTTACCAAACTAGTATCCGCACCCTGACATGAGCTACACCCTATGCTCTTGTATATGGATCAAAGGACATTCTACCTATTGAGGTTGAGCTACCATCACTCTATGTGTCACTAAAGGGGATCATTTCAAATGAAGAGTATCGAGTGTCTAGGCTACAAGAGTTGGAATTGTTGGATGAGCGTCGTCAACATGTAGTTGATCACTTGAAAGCCTATCAACAAAGGATGTCCAGAAGTTACTATCACAAGATTAAACCAAGAACGTTTTAGGTTGGTGACTTGGTCCTGAAAGAAAATCCCCATAATCAATAGGATCGAGAGAAGGGGAAATTTGAATCAAACTAGCTAGGTCCTTTTGTTGTCATATCAGTCTTCATATCTGGAGCCTATCAACCTGCATCTCAAGAAATTCTACACCTGACTCATCTAGTGCATCGGAAAAAGTCTTGAAAAATTACAAAAAACATTAGAAAATGTCCTAAAAAAATGGTTTCCTTGATGAAAACCTAGCAAACAGGCGTCTTGGTAACAACAAAAAAGCAAAAAAATAAAAATAAAAATATGAAAAAGTGCAATAAAAACAAGTAGTGAAAACCTGGCAATAGGCGCTATTTGTGATAGGTTAGCTTTTCCATCTATTTGAGCATGTCGACCATTCGCTTTTTCCATCATTCTGCCTATCATTGAAAACCTTCATGTACATATCTTGGCATCATAGTCGTCTCTCACCCAAGACTAGAGGAAAAATCCTAAACTCATTAGGGGAAAATAAATTTTGACCTTAAACCAACATACAAACAATAGTAAGATAACACAACAAACAGAACGATCATAGTGCAAAACCCAACAGTGAACATCAATCGCAATCAGTAACACATCAACCATCCATATCAAACAACTAAATCAATCAAATCAAAGCAAATCTAAATGGATGATGTTCTTTTGAATCATGACTTTATCATGTTAGCATGAATTTTCAACTATTGTACTTTGATTTTTGTCATCATATCTCTGGAGCACCTTGATGATGTCCTGAACTAGAGGAGCCAGGAAGGAGTATGAATTTTCTTTGTTTGTTGTCTGTGAGTTGATCATTACTACTATGTGAATTGTCGTGAGACATTCTCTACAAAGTATCACTGATGACATTCTAAATTTTCATAGGAAAACAGGTAACTCTTGTTTGTTTATGCAAGCAATGCTTAGGTCATCTTGGTTTAATTATACCTAGATGCTTGTGTTAACTTGCAATATCAAAAATCATGGAAGTAGTACTCGGGTCATCATAGTCTAATTATACCATCGATGTTTGTACTCACTTTCAACTCACTTTCAACATTTTAAAGGCTCGATGATGATAAAAAGCACAAAAAATCAACTAATACGATGACAACATTTGCATATTAGATTTGCATAGTTAGATTAAATTGCATTCATATTAGTTTTGCATATGTATTTATGGGATTTCCAAGGCTAGAACAATTTCATAATGATGTTATCTCTATCATTAATGGATTGAGTACACTTGACATTACCAAAAACATATCATTCTCATATAGTTGCATAATCATTTGCATACATTACAAAGCATTCTCATATTATATATACATTATCACATCATTCATTCATCCATGTATTACATCATAATATCCACATCAGAAAAAACAAAAAGAAGTGCATTGCATCTCACTTGCATAATCAAAATCATTTCATATAGGTGCATTAAGAAAATGGTCCATTAAGAAGATTGAAAGACATGTCCAACAGAGTAAGATTTCTAAGAAGAAAAAGTTGCTGAGGAACATGACCGGTAAGTAGGTTTCCTTGTAAAGATATAATGCCATTGTTATGAACATCTAAAATTAGTAGTGAAGATAGATTTTCCAGGGTGTATGGAATACAACCTGTGAATTTTTTATTACTCAAATCCAAGATTGACAAAGGACTAACTGGATCAACAACAAAAAAACAATGGAACAAGGGGTCCTGACATATTGTTGCTCTTCAAGCTTAAATGAGTGAGTCTCTTCAAATTTCCAAGAACTATGGGAAAGGCTCTAGTAATTTGATTATTTGTTAAGTTAAGCTTCACAAGACCTGAAATGTTTCCCAACTCTATTGGAATACTACCAATGAAGAGGTTTTGAAGTCTTGCAAACTCAGGTAAGCATAATCATCACATAAACATACATAAACATCACACATCATTTGCATAATCAAATCCATCTCATAGAGCATAAAACATCATCCATAAACCATATAGAATCATCATCCATATATCATCATATCATCAGTGCATCCATACATAATCATTACATGAAACATAAATAAACATCACATATCATTTGCATAATCAAATCCATCTGACATTGCATAAAAGAATCATCCATAAAGCATATAGAATCGTCATTCATACATCATCATATCATCATTGCATACATATATAATCACCATCTAAGCATCACATAAGCATCATATAAGCATCATAAAGCAGAAATTAAATGCATCCACATCCATCATAAATCACATATAGACACATAGATCACTAATCATCACCACATATCATATAACCTCAAAATCATAATGTCAAGTGTATAATGATGTCCAAATGTGTAATGAGATACATCATCAATAAACAAAAATGGCAGTGTATCATAATGTCTCAACTGAATCAAGGTGTATACATCATCATGTCTCCAGTATAAATTTCTCATCACATAGGAGCTATGTCGTGCTCCCTACAGATGGTACTAGAATCACTGGACCTATGCCTCCCCCACCAGATGGACCTGTTGCAGGATCTCTCAGAAGTGGATGTGTAACACCTCTACTAGTGGTCGAAGACTGGGTCCTACCTGACCTGGATTGTGCATAACTCACCCGCTGCTCTGGAGGGACTACCCCATAATATTTCAATCTATAATACTCGACCTCCTTAGCTGAATCTCGAACCTCTTTGAGATAGTCAACAGTAGTGGTGCCTGCAGCTACTCTCTGTAACCTATTTGCTATGGCCTGTGCTTGCGCACATTATTGTTTTGCAACATCCCTCTCGATCGTTAATGTGGCAATTTGTCCCTGGGCCTATGTAAGTTGTCCCTGTGCCTGGGCCAATTGTGTCTATAGTTGTCCTAGCTGCCCCTGTATCCCCTATACCTTGCCTATAGAGAAGCTATCTGAGCCTGTTGCTGGTGTGAGGGCACACTGATCCGAATCTGCTGCTGTTGCCTTGATGGCCCTGCCTATTGCTGCCGTGAGGGAACTATAGTCCTCCTCCTCGACACTTTGAAATCCAATAATTGAAGAGCACCTGCACCTCCATCTCCCCTGTCTCCACCATCTCCCTCCTCATCTCCAACACCCCTGCCTCTCCTCCGTCTAGGTGCCCTCTCATCATCATCCTCTAAAGCTAGAACTAGCTCGTCAAGGCTAGATATCCTCAGAAATAGATGCACGTAGAAGTAATGGGTGTACTCATCTGTCATGTATCCCTCTACAATCTCCAGAAGATAAACCCACATCAACGACTATAATCTATGAAAGTTGTCACAAGCTGCATCGTATGATAGGGTGGGTCCCCACTTTGTAGTATCCTACTACCTCTGTGCATATGTAGCCGCTCCCTGGGGCATGCCTTGTACTCTACCATATTGACAGAGTACCCTCATCAACAAGAATCTCTCGATGATGAACCATGTCCACCCAATCAAGAATATGGTTGTACACACGAAAGGTATCTCTAGGTGGTCCTCTACCCATTGCTCATAGTCCAAGTATAGTCGCCATGTCATAGAGTCCAAGTCATCAAGCACTCATCTCCAATACTCTAGTTTTCCTAGCTTATGTTGGACAACTAGGCCGGTATATCCATACATGTATGGCCTGCCAATCAACCGATATCTGTCTGCTACTGGTCGTGTCACCGCTATGTGCTCCCATGCCCAGGTCTGTAACAGTGTCACCCCTATAGATAGACTAGCAGCTCCAAGATAGACTACCTGATGAAGATCATGATATAACTATGCGAGCATGCATGAACCCCAAGCATATTGAGTCCCATGTAGAATCGTCTGCTCTAGTATCTGACCCCAACCAATAGATAGTCCCTTTGACCTCTTGTCGGGACATAGGAAGCCACCAACGAAACTAGCAAGCATAGAGGGTAACGGGGCATAGGTCTCGTACATCTCCTGCCAGGGCATCTCATACCTGCTAATCTGGTCATCATGGAAGATCTTGCATAAAGCATCTGTACCTCCCTGCTCGGTTTGATCATAAACAACTATATCCCCCATCACTAGAATCTGAAAGATGCTATATACATCCTCTGGTGTCACAGTCATCTCACCAGTGGCAAGGTGAAAAGTGTTGTGGTCGCTATGCCACCTCTCTGCTAAAGCAGTCAGAATACCTCGGTTAATCCTAACCTAGGGAATGTCAATCAATGATGATAACCCACATCTCTCAACAATATCCCAATCAGCCTGTGACAGGCGTGGAATCAGGTCCCAATTCCTCGAGAAACGCTCCCAAATTTGTAGGAATGACGAAGGATCCTATATCATAACACATCACAAATCAGCAAATCAATCAATCAACATCAATCAACCTAACAATCTAATTAGCTCTGATGAGATCTTGATTACATCTCGTGAGCATTTATCATTGAACCTTGCTTATCATGAGGTCAATCATCAATCTATCATTGATCCTCACCTATCATGAGGTCAATCATTATCATCCTATCATTGAATCTCACCTATCATGAGATCAATCATCATCTAATTTATCAACATCCTCAATCAACATCAAATCAATGGCTGACACGATTGAAAATCATCAAAATCAAGGAGAAAAATCAAAATTCCTCAATTCTGGTCTGGATGCCCCACAACAGTGTTTCTATGCGCCAAAAGTATATATGCGTTAGAAAATTTCTTCCTTTGTGCCACAACAGTGTTTCTATGCACAAAAAGTATAGATGAGCTAGAAAATTTCTTCTATGCGCCATAATAGTCAATCTATGCGCCAAAAATGTGTATGCGCCAAAATATTCTATCAATGTGCTAACACATTTCTCTTATGCACTAATTCATCTTATGCACCATATCATTAATCTAATGCGCTAAATCATTGCATCTATGCGCTAGAACTCCAATGCACTACAACTCTAGATCTATGCACTACATTGGGTCATTGATGCGCTAAAACTCTAAATCTATGTGCTAAAACAATTAATCTCTGCGCTACATCAGGTGGTTTATGCGCTAAAACACGAAAGTAGAATTTAAAATGAAAAAAAAAGGTAGGAAAATGAAATTCAAAATCACGAGGAGGTTTTTCGGGGTACGTATCGGAGGTCCATACGTTGTTGGGCAGTTGTGACATTGCACGCGCTCAAATCGGTGTGTGTGGTAGGGAATCACCATCTTGATCAAATTGCTCAATTGCTCAATCACTCTCAAATTTCAAAATCCAAATTGCACAAATGAACTTCTAATCACCCTTTTAACCCTTTTAAAGGTTAATTAATTGGGATTTTTGTGGGGTTGATTTATTTTATTTTTCAAAGGGGCTTAATTAATCATCTCATCACCTGGTGGCTTAAACATCATTTTTTAGGAGATAGATTGACTCTGAATCATAAAATTTGAAAATCATCGTCAAACATCAAAAAATCATCAAAATTTTCAAAAAATTCAAAAAATCCTAAAAACTCAAAAATTCATCGATTTATCCCTCGAGGGGGCATATATCCGTCATCACCTGAAAATCAGCGTCTGGGGCATACCAAAATTTTTTGTGGGCATCAACATCAATTTTTCTTTGAAGCAACATGTAAACACATTACTTCAAAGAGGGGCAAAATGTATACACCTAAAATCGGTCAAAATAATTAATTAAAATACAAGCTATTTAATTAATAAACTTCTTATTTCGTCTACTTATAAATAAATTCAAAATTTATTTATATAGTTCGTCTTTTCTAATTCTACAATCTTAAATCACATTCTTCTAAATTTAATTAAATAAATAAATTCAATAGTTTGTTTTATTTAATTAATAATTTTCTCACTAAATTTAAATTCTCAATTTGAATTTAGGCACATGTCTCCAACTTTTTCTCTTGCCACATCATCAAGTATCACATGAATTTAAATATGTCTAATATTTAAATGGGAATTATCCTCAACCAATTCCAAAACAAACTTTGGACACTTGGATCTCTCACACATTTTATTCCCTCATACACTTGGCATGGTGTTCACAGTCAAGGGAACATCCTCCATGATTCTCTCTAACTTCTTCCATCTCCACCGTTCATCTCTCCAGTTGAAATATTGACCGTTGGTTGCTACCACATCATTTTATGCTTTGGAAATCCTATAAATACAAGCTCATTCTACAACATTTTACATCCCATATTTTGAGTAAACTTACTATACAAAAATCACATTGGAGCATTTGAGCATTTTAATATTTAGCAATTTGATTTGTAGAATCATTTTTAGTTTAGAATCATGGCTTAGTTTCATAGCTGCATTGTATTTTTCATCTTAGTTTTTATACATTTACATCATAGTCTTTAGTATCATATCCATTGTCACATTACCATTATCATTTACAACATAATATCATAGCATCATTCAACATTATCATACAACTTATTCAATCATGTAGGAACTTAGATTCTTGCATTCTACAACATCTCATTTCTTAGGTTGTCATTCAAATAGTCATAGTGCAATATACAAATTTGAGAGCACTAATGATTTAAAGGATCCTTGAGAATAGAGAACATGGAACGATTTTGGGGGATTTGCTTTGTTTGCAATTAGATTAGTTTTATGATTCAAATCTCTAATGTAATACGTTTCATTGCTTGTGTGATCTTGTTATTTACTTTACACATTTTACCTCACACAACATGTATATACCATACTGCTAACAAAATCCTAAATTTCAGATGGTGGAAGATCACCATTGAAAAAGTCTTTTAACAAAACTTCAACTAACCAACTGACTGATGTCTATAACATAAAACATATTAAAGGCTCAGAGTGGAGCCATAAAGTCTTTAAACAAAAAATTAATAGAAAGCATTAAAAGGACTTGTTCCACTATGCATGCCTAAATTTTTGACGCCTAGACTTCCAACACTCTATCTTCAACTGCTCAAAGTCCACTCATTCGCGTATAATGTCCTATACAATGACTTAAAGCTATACCATTATATTAGCGTTAGTCAACTAATTTCAATCAATTAAGGAAATAAAGATTTATACATTATTTTACAAAAAGTAAGCAATTATTAATACTAAAAATAAACAATTTGCAGGGCTAAAGTGATTGGTAAGAACAACAAAGGGTTTTTAGCTTATTATAATTATGAGGTTATTTATACCTCATTAGAATTGGTGCAAGCAAATGAAGATAGGGAAGATACACAAACAAAGATAAGGAAGACGCACTGGCAAAGGATTTGGTGAACCTATGGGACATCTCATTGAGAGATCACATATGGAGGGAGGCTCTCAAGCGAGAAATCCCTCAGTTAGTCATCTAGGATAGACTGCATGTCAATCCAAATTTTGACCATCTCTTCAACTGACTACCAAGGTTGCTTGCACGTCATTACATCATACTACAAGATCTTCGGGTAGAGAGTGACCAAGAATGTTGAAGATAACAAATACTACAACAATGTGAAGAAAGAAGCAAATGTGAGGAAAGAAGCAAATGTGAGGAGGAATGTGACACCAGTCAAAGGTGTACTCCCGACAACTAATGATTGTACGACCAACAATTAATGCTCATATGACCCAATAAGGACAAAATCGAAGTGCCAAGCGGGCAAGAAACACCTGAGGAAAGAGTACGAAGATCGCCTAGATTAAAGGAACAAGAAACTTGATAGAGAAGATTGAAACAAATTGTTGAGGAAACAAATGAAAATATTAATGAAATAAACCAAACCATTGCTAAATTGTAGCAAAACCTTGTCAAGGAAATTGACGAAGGAACCTTCAAGACATCATCCATTGCAGATAAAGAAAAATTTAAAAATGATGAAAATGAACTATTAAAAGAACTTGAAAAATAGTATAACCTGCATTCAAGAGTTATCCATATCGAATGATGAGGAACCAAGAATTGGAGGATCCAAGCCAAAGACCCCCAGAAAGAGTGAGTACCAGAATGAAACTCAAGAGACCCAAGGTGCAGAGGAAACTGAGAGGGATCATGTTGTTAACCCATATGTGGCCGAGAGTGCAAGAGAGGCATCAAATCATTAGGGGGGAAAAATCCAACTAGGTCCAATGCACAAGGAGGGCATTGAGGAAGAAATATGGTAACTCCACTAGTTGAGAGGCAGAAGCTACCAAAGTTCACGTGGAGTGGGTCAGAGGATCTAGTACGGTATTGCAAGACATGTGAGATGATATGGATAGAAAATGGGTAGGATGATGTGGATTATTGGCTTAGAGCATTTCTAGCAACGCTGAGAGGCATAGCCATAGATTGGTACACCGAACTTGAAGTAGCATAGAAAGTTTCATGGAGGCAATTGAAGAGAGCATTCGAGGAGGAATTCAAACTCCTGAGAGATGATAATGAGATCATAGCCAAGATATATAACATAAAGCAATGAAAGGATGAGAACGTATGAGTCTATAATCGTAGGCCATAGGTTGAAGGAATTACTGGTGAAATTAGAGACTCAACTAACAGGCGATCTGAAGAAATGATGGTTCATCAAAGGGTTTCTCCTGTCATTGAGGAAGAAGATGAAGGTCATACCTTTGTCATCCTACACTGAAGCATACAATTGGGTGATGTATATAGAAAGTGAAAAAAATCCTCCTAAGGGAAGAAGACAAACGATGAAGAGAGTACGGATGAAAATAGCAAGGGTGAGTCAAAGACCGTACAAGCACTAAGGAGAGATATGATAAGAATGATGAAGGAACTGAAGGCCGAGAAGGAGAGTACAAGAGAAACCAGAGAGTTTTGGTGGACCAATGGAAGGTCACACAAATGCAAATTGCTTGAAGAAGTTATTCTACGATATCTACCAAGTGATGGGACATTCCATCAGGGAATTCCCATACAATTTGAAGATGAGAAGTACACAAGTATTCTTTGCATGAGGGGGATAGTCAAGCCCTCTGACCACACCACCGAATCTACGACTCAATAGTAATGCATCTCCTGGAGGTTATGGAAACAATAGAAGTCCAAGAAGAAAAATACAATATGACAACAAAGGTCAACCCATGATACAATACTAAAAGTGCAACGAATGGGGTCACTTTGCCAGGGAATTCCAGAACAATCAAGGTATAGGAGGAAGAATCTATAAGTGGTGTGGACTAGGTGATCACAAAGACATCAACTGCCCAAAGCAAAAAGGCATAAATATGTTGGAGGTAGCTGACGAGGAGGTCCTGGTAATTACGAGAGCACAGACAAAGAAATCCATCTACGTTGACCCATGTATGAAAAAGCAATGAATGAAGGATGCCAAAGTAGAAGTGGAATAGGCAATGGTGAAGGTACAAAGAACCCATAAGGAGATTCCAAGTACCTCATGGTAGTCATAGTCAAAAAAGAATATCGTACAATAGGTACTGCAGACCACCATACCCATCAAATTGGCCAACCTTCTCTAGACCATGCCACAAATAGGAATGACAATCACAAACATAGTTGGTGAGGAACAATGCTAGTAAAAAGAAGGCAGGAGGAAAGATATTGTAGCAAAACCTCCACCTGAGGGTGAACAATTCATCAAATCAATGTCGATAGTAAATGTTGAGAAGAGACCGGTGATCATACAAATGTAGTTGATAGTAAACATTAGGAAGAGACTGACAATCATACAAATAGAGATCGAAGGAAAGAATTTAACAAATATAATCATCGATGGAGGATCAAGAGTCAATGTACTACCCAAAGACACATGGAAGCATCTCAAGAAGCCTACACTTTGGCCACCAACGTTCCAATTGGTTGGGGTTGACCAGCATGGGATCAAGTCGTTGGGAACACTCACGGTACAAAAAGTAACGATCAAAACAAAATAGTTCCTATTGAACTTTGTCGTCATCCCACTACAAAAGGTGTATAATGTATTACTTGGAAGAGGATGGTTGATTGCCACCAAGTAAGATCACAATTGGAAGTGAAACACACTCTCAATTGAAAGCAATGAGAGGAAGTGTGTCATCGACTTGAAGAACCAAGTTGTGAGCGAAGAGTTGGAATCCTTGAAATCAAAATTTGATGGGGGAGAGTCATATGCAGATGAAGGAAGGAAGGCTATGGAATCGAACATTGATGGCACATTTCAACTTGAGAGTTGCTCAGAGGATGAGACAAGCTCATTGAATAGCCTATTTCATTGGAAAATGGAAGATTATGAGGTGTTCCATCGAGAGTGTAACATGCTATAGATTAGAGAATCTAGGAAGAAGAGGAAAAGGGTATGTCCAACCAGACACTTTTGATTAGAGAAATCTAGGAAGAAGAGGAGAAGGGAACGTCTAGATAGACACTTCCAATCAAGTACAAAGAGTACAAAAGAGTAACAGAACTGGATGATACACCAGCTCACAAATTCAAATGTGACAAAATAGTAAAAGTACGAGGTGACAAGAGAAAAATAGAGAAAAGAAAAATGGATGAGAGATAAAATGAAAATTATAAAAAACAAAAAATGAATGGAGGAGAGTTAAAAAATGAAAAAAATAAAAAAGAAGTCAAAAATAGAAAAATCAAAAAATTGAGAAAAAGGAAAAAAATATAGTGGAGAGATTAAAAATGGAAAAAATGAAAAAAGTGGGAAAAGGAGGAGAAAATAAAAAATTAGAAAAAAATAATGTCCAAGGAGAAAAAATTATAAAAAATAAGGAGAGAGAAAAAATTAAAAGGCATGAGAAAATTAAAAAAGCAAGAAAAGCCAAAGTATTAAAATTTAAAGTGAAGAATATTAAAGTGGCAAACATTATTGAACTTAAAAATACATTGAAGCTCGTACGACAAAATGGAAAATGCAAGTTTCAACAAAAGAAAAATAAATCATACTGTTGTCAATCAAATATGCACCCTATGTTAAATTTGCAGAATTTAACTATCTGTTGAAACATGGAAACTCTTTTCAGATGTGGGTGATCTATGTGAAAAGAGAATCTCCAGAGTGAGCTGGTTCTTCGAATGATGAATCCTATTCTAAGTGATTTTCAGGTAAAGAGTTAGAGAATAACTGAAATTAAAACCTATGACTAATAGATGATTCACTAGACTTATGAAAATTTAGACTTTATCACTCACAACAGTTTCTCTATCACAATAGCCCTCACAATCTCATTAGCACATGTTTTCATCAGTGATTTGTATGAAGATTTAAAATAACTAAATACAACATGCAACCTGAAAGCATGTAATTTTGAACAAAGATTCACTAACAAAGATTCACAACAACAAGACATATAAGGATTCAAATTTGAAAACACAAAGACATCAGATTGCCATCACAAAACTGAGACCAGAAAAATGGGAAGAACTTTGCTGCTTTATTGAAACTAAAAGAATGTATCTATCTAAACTGAGTACAAAAATTTTACAAGCTCTCCGAAAGTGTATCAGAGCAAGAAACAATAATCTGGACTGGAAAAACACTAAGTTTTTCACAAGATATATCTCCAAAACCCTAATCCGAGCTCAAGAAGAAAGCTCAAGGAAAGGTATAAAAAACTGCCTCAAAAGTCTGTACAAAAGCGAAAATAACACACTTTTTTGCAAATACATACTGAAAAGCCTCTCAAAATAGGCCAAATATGCTTTTAAAGCGAAAAAAACACCTTATCTCTCCAGTAGGAATCTCAAATCCGACCAAGGAAATATCTCTCACAAATCTGCTAAAAACAACAAAGAGATAAAACAATTGTTTTATTCTTGCTTTACATAGCTTGCAGATTTAATATTCTCACAACTTGATTTACTTTTTGCAATCTAAAGATTTTGGAAATCTTTTGCAAAAAAATGATAAACATATATCTCCATTTACAATATTTGATTTTCCTCAAAAATCATAAAATATAAAGAAATCTCCATCAACGAATATTTAATTGATTTCTTTAAAATCAATTTAAGAACCCTAAGCCATAAATAAAATCTCATTTACAATTTTATTGATTTCTCACAAAATCAATTAAAAAAAAAACCTAAGTCCAAAAGTCTATCCAAGGCAAGGCATTTGATATTTAAAACCCTAAAGTTTTCTAGGCTTTTGAAAATACATTTAAATGCCTATCCTTAAACTTAGGCATTAATACCGAATAAAATTTAAATCTGGTCGACCTAAGTTATGAAGAACACGACCACCATAGCTTTTGACTTAGAAATTTGATATTTAAAAACATTTGTAATAATCCCTAAATTTGAATTAGGGTAACATGGAACAAAACTTAAGCACAAATCCTAAAATCGTTTCATTCCACACTTGCAACTTCTGAAGAGAAGGCTCTTCCTGGGAGAAGCGCCACCAACACTAGGGTTTGGATTCGAAGTGTTTGGAAAATTAAGAATTTGCCTCCACAATGGTCGACTTTTACTCTGCAATTCATGGTAAGTTGACTCCTTAACGACATAATGGTTTTCCTCTTCATTTGAAAGGCAACAATGGCCATTAAGGCCGCGACCTGTACATGTATTTCTTCTGATTTTTATGTCTATATAATGTTTCCATTTACTGCTCTATATTCTGGCCGCCACAGGAATTTTATGTTAAGCATTTGCAAACAATCTTAAGGAGTTTTGACAGAGCTTTCAAGCTTACTACAATGGAAGCAACCTGCTGGAAATTTCTGTGTATTGTCTTCCTCATAGGTTGCACCTATCACATGCTTCCTAACGAATTCCACTTAGAATTTTGTGTGATTCCCATTGTTTTCTTTAGATCTTGGCTTAGACAACAAACTTAAAAGAAAGTTTTCCATTTCAAATGACACTTGGAGTTGAAATCCCCTCCTCTTGGCCGTAACCACTCCTTAACATGAATATCTTCCTTTCGAAGAAATAATGTTCATTTGATCTCTTCAAGGCTCGAACCTGAGCTCGACCCAACATGATATTTCACTTCTTTTGTAATCTCTATCGAAACCCTTACATGGGTAAATGATATTTGAAGAGAATGGCAATTTTGATGCATTTGAAAATTGAATTTGACCCACCATTGTACCAATTCTGCATTTTAATGAAACCCCATGTGGGAACTCCTAAAAATAGTAAAATATGAGTAAATCTTCATTTGTATTTGACATACTCAAATGGGTATTTGTTATTTCAAGCATAAATGCATTTTAGTTGAAAACCCAATGTGGGTATTCTGGAAATAGCAAGAAAACTTTCTATTTATTTATATCAAAACTTCATGAAGGTCCACTATAATAAGGAGAATATTCTGCATCTGGGTAAATATGCACTTCTTACAATATTTTGAAAAGTAATTTATAGCTATTTACCCCCATTTTCTGAAATTGGGTATATATGTGATCTTGTGTTTCGCTCAAAACCCAAAATGGATATTTGACATACTCAAAATTGTAAATCTGTAGCTCTGTTTTTATCTCCATGACACCATATGCTTGCTTCTTTATGTCAAAACATAAATTTTATAAGCTTTGCACTGTAAAAAGATGCTCCCCTTATATGAAAACACAATCTGCTTTCTGTTTCAAATGAGAAGAAATATCAAAACCCCCAGGTGGGTTTCAAGCTTCTGAAAGTATTTGTGATCTGGCCCAAACCTCTTGTTGTATTTTTTTGAGACAACAAAAAACAACCTTCAGAAAAAACACAAAAATATGTGTTGAAACTTTGCATTCCTGAAGGTGAACACTGTGATTTTACTTTATTCAAACCTTCCTTATGAACAAAATCTTTCAGGCCTGCTGTTTTAAGAGAATGACCACTCATCTTTTACTGTATAATTGATTGCTTGTAGAGTCAAACTCATGTAATGTAAGCATGGTAAAGAGTCTGCATTTTGAATCTCTGTACTCCAAACACTTCCTGTACTTTCCTTCAGTATTATTGGTGGGTTAATGTCTTCTATCTGGCACTCTTCATGCATTTTTATGCTCCATTATGAAAAGACTGTTTGCATTTGTTTTCCTTAAAACATTTCAGATTGATACATCAACTTGATTTAATGCAATACTTGCATTCAAACATTAGTGAGTACTTGAATCACCTGATGTTTGTTATCTTCATGTCACAACTTGCATGCCTCCAGAAAACAATAGGCATTCCAACTTAGGCACTCTATGAGATAAAGCAATATTGAAACTCTGCAAATACTTCCATGTTTTAATTGCTCATTAGTGCTTAATTGACAAGGAATTATGTATGCCTGTTCACTATCATTGTTTATGAGATAGAACACTGCTGCTCCAAAACAGAAAAATATGAAACAACATTTAATGTGAACAGACCTAAAGCAGCAAAACCATACTATGGCAGCAATACCAAACCTTTCCAAAATAAACATGATAGATTTCAGCTGAAACAAGCTCATCAAGTTTATCATCCATTTGTAATTTTCACTTCATGATTTGATTTGACTGTTATAAATGCATGATAATTTTGATTACTCCTTTAGTTGTATAGCTCAGGAGAGCATGATAATTGTATTCCTTCACTCAACCCACTTGTAATACCAAAAGGGGCAGCATGTCGAGCTCAACCCTTGTGGGAGCCCATTTTTTCCCACATGCTTAATGTCTTCATAATATGATCCGCTTCATGATTTTCCTATACCTACACAAGGAAACAAACAATGCTAGCAAAAAAAATATATTATTATGATGTTTCCTTCTTTGCTTCTATCCATCTCTGGTTTTTGCAACTGTTTCAATGTATCGTTGGCAACATTTTACATTATTGTTGGTGGTTCATCTAGGAATACTCATAGTCGGAGCTCTAACAATCCCTCTCTTCTCTTACAGGTCGATCGGACCTCAAGGATGAAGGATGGTGCACCACCTTTGCATCAGCCAAAAGCACAAGCAATGATGATTATGTTCATGCTTATTTGATTGCTTTTCCTGCATCTTCAATAATGTAGCATGCTCCTCATGATGCATTGTGATAGTTACATCCATGGCTTGTGTGGATTCTTTAAATTTCTTCTTTCATTTGCATTTTGAAAGAAATGCATTGAAATGCAAAGTTGTACTGTCACTTGTATTCTTGCAATCAAATGAAAACATGTAATGTGAATAACTTCATGAAATAAATGAAATAAAAAATGCTTTATCATTTGTATACTCAGTTTTGTACTCCATTTGATTTGTAATATATTTGAGCAATACTTTTGAAACTCAGTTATCTCAAAACACTTGTACAATTGGTACTTGATACTTGATAAATGCAGTGCAAACAACACTTAAGCATATGCAGAAATAGTTGTATTTTCACTTTCAACTATAACCATATTTAATCAACTCCATCAATTAAGCTGTAGTGAAAAATTGGTAACACGTACATAGTATGGCGAATCCATTGAGAGGTTACATAATACACAACAAACATGGAAGGGAAGGTGAAAACAAAAGACTCACATGGAAATTTAAAAATAAGGCATCACTAAAGGAAAGTAACTCTGGACCAAAAGTTTGTAGGGAAAGGTCGTACAACGTATAGAATGAGGACATTGTACAATAGGAAAAGGTCAATGGACAAGAACGGGAGAGAAATCTCATATGGCATATTAGAGGTGACATCGTACGGTAGGTTTTGAAGCAAGTGAAACAACCAAATGTTGTATGACATCCAAAGACAACATTGAATGCACTGAATGTCCAAAAAAGGATCACATGAAGAAGGGTGAGTTGAAGTCATATGGAGATGGTAACAACAAGTGGAAGGACCTCAAGATTATGAGACACACAAGGGGAATAATACGGTTCAGTTTCTAGTGAAACATTGCATCAAGAGAACCACCATCGTACAAAACAACTTGAGCGTACAGGGAAGACATGAACTTGCGCAACACTCAAACAAATCCATTCACAAGTGTGGAGATAAGTTTGTACGTGCAAAGAAGACTTGTACAAAACAGAGGATCTAGTGCCTAGCAATAGTGAAAGTGAATATTGTACATCGTATGGTTGGCAATGCGTAGAAGCTGAGAGAAAACATATACAATGTATGAAATGAAGTGAAGAATGTCGTACGAGGTGAAGTATGGAGCAATACATGCACACAAGAGAGGATAGGTCAATAGTCATATAGCTCATGGAGAAGGTACATGTACGAGTAGTTATCGTACGAAACAAGAATGCATACGAAAGGGTCCATAAGCTAAGGAGAAGTCACCAACAATTTGCATGAGAAGGGAAAGCAATACGACTACAGGGTCTGAAATCTCAAATTTTTGCTTGCTTAGAAATAATTTCCACCTCTTGAAAATTTAGGAAAATGATGTACATGATGTAATTATGTATGGTTTCAAAGGTGTTAAATTGGGCTTGATTGTGGGACATTGCCCTTGGACCTCACGAAGGGCATTTCCCCTCAATCCCACTAGGGACATTGCCCCCAGACCCCCATCAAACTCATTTGAATTACCAAATACCAGTGCAGCCAACCTCATGGCCAAAAGCATCACAGTTAGTTTTCCTAGCCTCAAGGCCAACACATTCAAAAGAGTCAGGAGAGGAGTCTAGGGATGAATCTAACAGAGTATACAATGAGATCAATGAACCTAATGTCGATATTAGTGGTATAGTCCAGAGGTATCCAAGTGAACTACATGATATGGCAAGAATTATGTATGAAGTCGATGCAATTGAACATCAACTCGACATGGGACATGATCCCTCAGTTGGGAGAGAAGGAAAAATTATTGGCAAAGAAGGATACACAGATGGTCGATGTGCAACGACTCTTAGAAAAGAAGGTGGTCACCTATAGGAAAAGGAAAAGGAGTTGGATAGCAACAAGTAGGAGCTTGAGAAGGTGAAGATCAAATTGGTTGAGGCGGTCCAGATGGTAAAGCTTGCATGTGAGAGGTAGTTGGCAGCTAACTAGAAGCTCAACACCTCCAACAACAACAATCACCCATGATGACCCCTACATTGTATTTACACCTAAGAGCACCTTCTCATCCTCCCTCTTGATTTCCTTTTCTATTCTTTGTTTTTGTTTTTGTCGTCCGAAAGACAACTACTTTGTGGGGGGGATGATGTAGTCGACTATAGTTGGTCATAGTACTTCATAGTTGATCATAGTAAGCCGTAGTCGGTCATAGTTGGTCATAGTCAACTATAGTCAGTTGTAATTAAATAGAACTATAGTTAGATAGAGAATATTGCATACACTTTATGTTATATGTTGGTTCAGGAAAGTAAGTCCTCAACTAGTTAGATTAGTTATAATGAAGCGTCACAATGGTTGGTTTCTCAACTGCTACCAGTGACTATATGTATTTGGTTCATTTTAGTTGGGATATTATGATGCTATTATGATAATGAAATTATGCTATTGTACTTGCTAATAATTGATGAATAAATGTGATATCTTATTATGTGCACTATGTGTTCATGAATGATTTCTATACATGCTCTATATTCTATAAGTTTCATTCGTTTACTCTTTTAGTACGTTAAAGTTATCCTAGCGAGTAAACACAATTGGCCATGACCTTGATATTATCAATTTCAAGGTAGAGGTAGCCTAGATTTTCCAAACTAGACCCAACCCCTTTAAGAATTGGCTACATGGGGAGCCCTGATGGACTAGGTTAAAAGGTGCCATTTTGAACTCACATTAAGGACAATTGAAGGCCTTGATAAAGACAAGGAAGTAAACCTCAGACCTATTGTTATATTTTCTTTCTACACTACATTGTCAAAGGCATATGATGCAAGTCCAGATGGACCTCAAATAATTTGGAATTATGATGAGACCGGTATTCAGGTAGGTAGAGCAGTGTCATGATTCTGTGTCATGAGAGTGTTGGCCAAAAGAGGTAGGAGTGTGTCTTACATCATTCCTAAGATTCGGGAAAGAATAACCATTCTCTGTTATATTGATGTTGTTGGACATAACATACTAGGGTTCTATTTATTTAAGGGTAAAAAGCAACTAAAAAACTACATTGCAGGTTGTGAATCGGGTGTTTGCATGGAAACCCAACAACATGCATGGATGACAAAAGAACTTTTCATGAATTGGTTGCACCACTTTGCATAGTCAATTGTAGGTGGTGTGTCACCCACAAACATGCACTTACTAATTTTTTATGGCCATGGAAGCCATGTCGCAGTACCATAATCCAATAGGCAAGGATGTTGGGTAATGATTTTCTTACATTTCTAACACAAATGTATCATAAACTATAGCCCCTCGATATGAGTGTGTTTTCAAAATTCAAATCATACTTCAAATTTGAACAATTAGTATGGCTAGTTTCCAAATGCTGAAATTAGGAGGGAAAATTGACAGAATTGGGTAGCAAGTAACTAAAAAGAGCATTTACAACGTCCAATATCATAGTAGGATTCAAAAGGATAGGAAAATTTTGATGCACTTGTGGAAGACAGGTTTCCTAGAAACACATTTCAATTTAACATACAGACAAATGCTTATGTAGTGCACAACATTCTTAGTATATCAAGAGTAGATGTTTCAATAGATAAAGTGGTTGATACATTGTTGTCCAATCTTGCAGATGGTGAATTGCATTTTTCAACACCAGAATCATAGGTAGAGAAAGGTACAATACATACACCTCAAAGTAATCCTAATGATTTTCAAGTACACTTGGTGGGTGATTAAGTGTATGATGGCATGGCAGATAGTCAACATTTAGAATTGGAAGTTGGACTTAGTCTTCCTTTGCAACCAAGCCAACTGTCATGGTTGGTGGAGGGAGCTATGAATCTGGATATCAATTTACATTGCCATGAAGAAAAATAAACTTTTTCATTCTCATCTCCACTAGCCACATTCAATGTACATGAAATGGTGCATTACTATGTTGAATGTGGAGATTCAGATGGTGGAGGCAATGCAAACTTCAACCAAGATATCAATATAGTTTGCAATGAAGACGAAAACAACATTGACTCACAATTTAATCAAATAATGGATTCCCAAATAGATTCAACCATCACAATATTCTTCAAGTTGATTATGCACATGTTGATAATGAAAGATCTGAGAGGGTGAAATCACAATACTGTGTCCCACTTTTTGGCCAAGATGGATATTTATATCAACATTTTAAACCAAATCTTCACCTTCTGAGACCTATAGTAGCTAAACCATTAAGAATTTGAAGATGATGTGAACTAGTGATTTGTGGCAATTTGCGTGTAGATTCTAAATATAATTTTTTATTTTTTGTTAAATAAAACATGAATCTTTCAACATCTCCTTTAATAACTATTTTTAAACAATAAACAATATTTTTAGAAAGTAACGTTTAAGTTGTCAAACATAACCTTTTTTCTAGAAAGGATAAAATTCAAATTTTTAAAATATATATTTTTAACATCAATATCTAGGGCAAGGATATTTTTCATGATTTTTTCTTACATTTTTTTAAAATGAAATTTTGAAGTCACTATAACTATAATTTGGACATAGGTGTATGTCGTCAAACATAACTTGTTGTGTATTATTGTAATCCATTTTTTTTTGGTGAAAAAAGGACATCAATACCTAGGGAAAAGGTATTTTTTGAATTTTTTTTACAATGGTTTACTATTTTTCCACCTTTGTAGAATGAAGAACTTGATGTTTGGTGAAAAACCTATGTTTAGTAAAAAAATGTAAATTAAATACATGATAAAATGAAAACTTATCAAATTTATACTTGTTGGAAAGATCATTTTGAGGGATATGATCTTGCAAAATATAAGTTCTAAATGAATTTACCTCAAAAGGTAAAGAAAAAGTGTTTTATTTCTAACATTTTGATAGGTGTGAAGGAGACTCCATTGTGGGTATGATTTAATACTAGAGGGATTCTATTCGAGGGGATTTGATCTAAGGGGGTCTTATCTAGCCCTCCTCAATTAAAACCCTTTAGATGGAACCTCTCAAGGCTTAAATCATTAGTTTTTCTAAAAATAAGTGATTTTAGGCAAAAATTAGGGTGTCCCAAAAGTGGGACACACTATTGTGGCAACACCCAAGAATGTTGGAAATAATGGAATTTGGTTGAGCCAACAATCTCAACTGTTAGCAAAAAATGATTACACGAGTCACTTAATGCAACAAGAGAAAAGAAAGAAAGAACTAGATGACCTCAAATATTGAAAGAGACAATATATTGAGTATAGAAAGGCAGCACGTGTAGTGGCAAGGGAATTAAAAGAGCAAGCCAAAGTGGATAGGGAAATACAATGTCGAGAATAAGGGTAACTAAAAATTTTACAAAGGAAATGGAGCAAGAGATGGTTCAAAGGGAACATGACAAAAAGGAAAAAGAGTTGGAGGTGGCCAAGAGGGTTTTACCGAGAGAAAGGCACTTGAGCAGTCCACTTAACCCCTTACCAAAAAATCATGCTTTGTTTCAGGATTTAGTGAACATCAATATACCTCACTTTTTGGTTGTTATGAATTGTTCAACTGCTACACTGTCTCATGTAAGCTGTACTCAATTTTCAAGTCCAACACCTACTCAAGATGAACATCATATCCATCAGGTTTTTGTTGTTACGAATTATTCAACTCTCATCCCATCCCATGTAAACTACACTCAAATTTCAAATCCAACACCAACTCATGTAACCACCACTCCAAATCCACCAACATGGGATGAGAACATGGTTGGCATAGCTAGCTCAAGCTTCCAAGCAACAATCTCTATCACATTAGCTCCAAAAAAAATCATGTTTCATTTAATTGAGGTTGGGTCAAGGGACCAATCACATAAACAAGATTAAAGCCTACAAAAGCATCCTTTTATGTTTAGTTGGTTAGTGTATGTAAAGGAATTACAAATTTATGTTTACAGTTCTTTTGTATGTTAATGAAATACTTTTTGTTTGGAAGTATGTTGAATTAGTAAGATGTATTTAATTTAATTTTTCATGAGTATGCGTATAATTGGGCTAGTGTGTTTAATAGTTTCTTGTTTGGATGGCTGACCAATCCTAGGTTGAGACCACCCCTAGAGATTGTGTGGCACACAATTGGTACTAGATCCCAACCTCGTGTGGTGAGCAAATAGTTTTCCACCCACAACGTCCACTTCCTCACATTTATTATGTGTCATATGATCTTTCCCTCCAAGGAAGCCACATTAACTATGTGTCCCTTCCCATTTACTCAAGTCCATATCACATAATTTTGTTGCATTTGACCATTGGATGTTTCACAATATCGCTTATCTCGCTCACCCACACCCCACTACCTACACACATCTTCTCAAGTGTTTGTTTCAATAGGAACCAATACATGTTTGGCTCCACTCTATATTCAAGTCTGCATTGGAGAGACTGGATTTTCTAAAAGCCTTTTTTAGTGTCAAACCATGTTGCACATATGTACAATTCAGTTTGAATGGTAGACTGCAACATAGTTGAACACTAGTAGATTAAGTTTAATGTCACATATGATGTAAATTTTGTTGGAATTGTTCTGCAAATGACTATATGATGTAAATGTTGTTAGTTGGAGATATTCATTGATTTGGCCAAATGTTTCTTTGGGTTGAAGTCTTTATTTTTTGTCATCTTGTTTGGGTTCAATGTCCTATATGATGTAAATGTTGTTGGTAGTGTAGTGAAAATTCCTATATGATGTAAATGTTGTTATTTAGATTGATTCATTGATTTGATTGAATTCTTGTTTGGGTTGAATTCTTAAATTTTTGTTCCTTTGTTTGGGGTGATCGGCTTATGTGAGATGAATGAAATTAGTTATAGATTTTGATTGCATGATTGTTGAGCCTTGGACCTTGAAGTCTACTACTAGAAACTATGCATGGGGTAGGTGATATATAATGACAAGTAAATGGGAAGGGATACAAAGTTAATGTGGATGATCGAGAGGGAAAGAAGAGATATATGCATATACAATACACAACCAACAACATTTGTAACGTAATATAGAACATATAGGCATTAAATATAAACATAAAACCTCATATATGCACTTACAATACATTGGGTAGAAAACTTACATTATATACAATAGATAGGAATTCATAGGAATAAATAATATAACTAAAAACCCCATATATACATTTGCAATACACTTACATAATTTGGCTAGAACATTTACATCGTATAGAATAGAGAGACAAACAATTTACAACATATATCAACAATATTTTTTTTTATCTCTTCTATATGATGTAAATGTTATTATATAAATAAAAAAATTACATCATTTAGAATAGATAGGCATTAACATTACAATAAAAAACCCCATATATGCACTTATAGTATAGTGGGTAGAACATTACATCCCACACTACTATTTGGCATTCACAAGCATAAACATTATAACTTAAAACCCCATATATGTATTTACATTGCACTTACAATACATTGGCTAGAACATTTACATTGTATAGAACATATAGACATAAATATTTTACAACAGATACCGACAACATTTACATGATGTAGATGATGTAAATTTTGTTATGTAAATTAACAAAATTTCCATGGTATAGAACAAATAGGAATTTACAACACACCCTATAGAAAATTAACATCATATAGAACATATAGGCATTTACACAACACTGGAAGCAACATTCACATCATGTAGAAGGCTTAGGCATTTACAACAAGACCTAGATTAATACACAGGCATAGATGTGGCAAATTGCATCCACAAAAGGATTTAATTAAATTCTTTGGGTTGACCATTGAAATTCTAACATGGTGGTGTAGTTTTTATAAATTTTTGGTCCATGTGAACCCCTAAAGGTAGTTTTCTCCAATATGGACCCCTCTCCCCTAACATTGCACATAGAGGATCTAATACTTTCTAATTGTTTTTCTCTCATGTGTTAGCATCTACTCTATATTTTGTAACTTGGAGGTTTTGTTATTTTGTGGGTGCTTCTTCCAGTAAGGTTGATCTATGTTACTGTATAATAACTATGGTTTAAGTGACTAAATATATCACCTACCTACATATAGATACATTCATATATACATAAATCTATAATATGGACATATACATACATACATACATACATACATACATACATTCATACATACATACATACATACATACATACATACATACATACATACATACATACATACATACATACTTAAAGAAACATTGTTACCTCTTAGGAAATTTGTTCTTACCTAAAGATAATGTAGTAATAAAATTGAAAATTAGTATCACAGAATTTAGGCAGTAAAAAACAATTAGAAGAGCACAAAACCATCTATTTGCTATATATGTATATATACATACTATATGTATATATACACACAGACAAACATGTATGTATATTTATATGTGTATATATATATGCATACATATAGACATATACATACATACATACATACATACATACATACATACATACATACATACATACATATATTTTTATAACTAAACATACATACATAAAGAAACATGTTACCCCTAAATTTGTTTTTACCTAAAGATAATGTAGTAATAAAATTGAAAATTAGTATCACAAAATTTAGGCTCTTTAAAAAATAATTAAAAGAGCATGCAACCATCTATTTGATATAATTATAAAAACAAAACCAACATTTTATAGTAATAAAATTTATATACATGTCATGTACAAGGAGATTAAAGATTACAACATTGAATCTTAGTTATAGAAGTGAAAAGTTGTCCAAATTATGCATGCAACATAACTATTATTTAAAGAAATGAACAAAACAATTTTACTTGGAGATTGTATTCAACGTAAATGTGCATAATCATGTAGCTTCTCAAATCAAAAGTGTGGCACATTAACTCAAGAGATATGGCTAAAGAGTTAATTGAAAATGATATGCATTGTATTTATTTGCATCATTTGTGCAATTTATTGTTCCTCTTATAGTGATAATGATACATATCTATTAATTTGAAGAGTAGAGGCATGCAAATTACTAAGTACCAATATAAAGACTACCTAACCTCGAGCATTATATATAATACAACAAGAATATTATACACACTTTACATCAATACTATGAAATAATGCCCACTTTATATGTAGTCTATGAAATAAGATTTAGGTTTCATTGCCACCTAACTTTATAACATGTACTAAAACTGCTAGAGTTAGATTCATGTGTAGAAATATGCACAACAATATTATCGATTTAAAATAAATTAAATCATATCAAAGCACAAAATAACCTCGGTTCAAATATCTTAAGCAATGCAATGATAATTTTTATAATTTTTTCAATATCAACAATACCTAAGTCATAACTACAAAAATAGTCCCTAATTAGAAGACTACCAAGGCGTGAAACTTTAACCATTGTATTAATTAAAATTTAATGATTCACAATAGTTATGACTAATAAAGTTAAGAAAATCAATCTTCCAATATTAAGGATTCAATTAAGAACAATTTATATAAAGTTATCTAATACTTGTGCTTTTTTATTGAGTTTTCAATTATTTAATAAGGTTGTTTACAATAACAATTAATGACCAAAATTAAGTTCTTGATTACATATCACAATTGATAATAAATCCAAAAATTGGAAGAAGAAAAAAATCATTTATACTTTAAAGAATATGCCATGAATTAGTTATAACTCTTGGTAAGGATAATATTGTTTAACTTATTCTTGTTTGTGAGGCCCTTCTCAAGTTAAATTATTAAAGAAGCAAGACTCACAACCAATGTTTTAGAAAGGTAAACATGTTGAAGGTTCAGAGGTTTGAAAGAACATTGCTACATAATTCAAATAACTTATTTCAAACCATCTTCCTCAAAAACAACAAATTTTGTAGTGTATGTAAACACCCCCACCACCATTATATATTCCTACCGTCAAAACTATCACTACTATCGATACCCTTCAAAAAACATAGTTTATATTGTATGCATATAGTAGAGTTAAATTTTTGGGTGTTTATGAATTGTAATTATACAAATATAGAGTTCTACACAATATCAACCTTTAATAAAATTATGTAATAAATTTCTACCATCAATATTTTGTCACAATCCATGATTTATGATTAGGATGACAACAAAATAATAAAGTAATATTGTGGTAATTGATAATGAATTAGGACCTATCATATTGATACTTAAAATTTATTACATGGTTTTTCCAAAATATTTAAAAATTCACTTTGTCACATCCCTCACAAGAACCCATTTTACTTGTCATGGATAAGTACAATAATCAATTCGCCATTAGCAAGGTGTCAAATGATGTTTAATTTTTCAATTTGATTGGGAAATATTTGAAATAGGCAACTATTGAACACACTAGACCAATTACACGTGAACATGTGGCAGATTGCATCCACGTAGGCTAAATATATCTAAGGATATATATACATATAAATATATCTTTTGTTGCAATGTGCAAAGGTGTAATTGCAGAGTTATGTTACAAATATGCCTAAGGCCAATTTGACACCATGGACTTTGAAATTTTAGGTTTTTTCAGACCCAACCTTCCTTAAGACCATCCACACACTTTAAAACCTTGAGAACAATATGACCTAGACAATAATATGAATTTTGACAACAATATCAATTACAGGTAAAGTTCATAGAGTGGATACATTGGTGATTGACTACAGTTGGTAGACTTCAACTCATCAAATCTATCTTATACACATTCCATATATACCTACTCACCCTCCTTGAGCTTCCTAGTATCTTAAAGGAAAAAATATGTTATATTTAGTCTTCAACAATGTAGTGGTCGCCAAATAGGCTTGGAAATTTTAACAACATTAAATGAACCTGCAGTGTTAAACCCTAATATTATAAAACTATTGAAAACCCTGCCAATTTTGGAAAATAATATGGTTTTCAATGACACCATGAATAGAAACATAGCTCTTCATCCTTAAATAAACAGTAAATCTCAGACATATCAATTGAACATTGGTACAACTACCAATAACATAATGTCGTAGTAATACACTCAAACCCACATCCCTATATTCAACATATAGTTGTGATTTTTTTTTGAAATGGCTCAAACTCATTCATCACGTTTGAAAATTTTGACTAGGATTGTTGGAAACAAATATAATGGCTATAACCACAAAGGTGTTATATTTAAACCTTTAAAATAAAGATAAGCACAAACATTTTAATGACTACTAAGTAGAACAAGCAAGTACAAACATTGAACAAACATTTTAATGATTTTTGAGTATAAAAACAGGTGCAAAGAAAATTATATGAAAACTAGAAAGGAACTAGAAAATTATAAAATCAAACTTGTCAAACATCAACCTGCCTACCAATTCCATTTTGTAAGGAAATCATGTTGCATTTCTTGCAGGAGATACTCCAAGGATGAGACTACAACGTGAGGCCAATTAGACATGGAAACTATTATTAATTTGGATCAAGATAGAATTTACTCTATATAAGGGAAGGCTTCCCAAATGTGTTAAAGTATTGAAAATATCTTTATAAAAATAAGAGCAAGTAATCCCAATAAGTTATCATTGTGTCACACAAACTTGATATAACAAGGCCACTCTTGTGATTGAAAAAATAGGCTTATAAATTTTAACAATGTTAAATTAACTTGTATTAAACCCTAATCATAAAATTATTGTAAACCCTAATGAAAAAATTCTTAACTATTAGATTAACAGTTATAAACACTAAATAGGAATACAAATGAAGAGGAAGTAAACCATAAAAAAAACCCCATTCTCAAATAATAAATATTTGAAACCCATTTCTAATTTCCATGAAAGTAACAAATTCACTATCTTATCGACCAACAATAAACCTTTCAAATCCCATTTCCATAACACATTCAAATAATTGTAAATGTAAATTAATAACTAGAACGGTAAGTCATGGTGATGCCCAAACATAATATTGTAAATCCTTATAAAATCAATGTGTTCATGAACAAAAATTATGATAGTGTTCATAAACACCCTAATACACTTCAACTTCAAGGTAGATAATGTTGAATAACATACATCAAAGAAGCACCCATAAAACAACAAAACCTTCAAGGAACTGTAAACCAAAAAAACCATAGAAACAATCACATTAAAGAAGCACCCACAAAACAACAAAACCTTCAAGGTACCATAAAGCACATAAACCATAGAAAATTTCATCAAAGAAACACCCAAAAAACAACATAATTTTCAAGTTATGGAATAAAGATCAGAGGCGAACAAATATGAAAAAAATCATAAATGAAAGAAGCAACCACAATAAATAGACATATGTTGTTTCCTTAGTGAGGTAATAAAACCTCACCTGGGTTGAAAACCACTTGGTGGGGTCTTGGTGAACCCAACAACAACAACAAATCTAATCTTGTATGAAAAACTTGAAAAAGATTAGAGCAAGAAGCATTGAAGAAGACATTGAAAAGTCATAGTATAAAATAATACGAGACCATTGAACAAAAAATATAACAATGGATGTCTTTACCTTAGTGGAGATAATCCTTGTGAAGTCGTCAAATGACCAACAACTAAACATTACTAAGCATTGCAAGGAACACATAGTGGAGTTGAACATGTATTAGTGCCTATCCTATCAAACAATTGAGAAGATGTGGGTGAGCAAGATGTGTGAGGTAGTCAAGCATGCAATGGATAAATGCATTGAAATTGTGCACCATTAGAGTTGAGTAAATGGGAGGGACATGTAGTTATGTGGTTGGCCAGAAGGGAAATAACATGTAGTGTGTAATAAATGTGAGGAAGTGGATGTTGTGGGTGGCAAATTGTTTGCTCACCACGAACACTAGGATCCAGTACCAACGATGTGCCACACAAGCTTTGGGTGTGTACCCAACCTAGGAATGGTCAACCATCCAAATGGGCAACTATTGAACACACTAGACCAATTAGATGCTAACACGTGGCATATTGCATCCACATAGGCAAAAAAATATTTTTTAGTTGATTATCAAATTTATGATGTGACGGTGTAGTTTTTTTAATTTTTTGGTCCACATGGACCCCCAAAGGTAGCCCACTCCACTATGGGCCCCTCTCCCCTAGTCCTCAATTGAGACACCAATATTTTCATTTTCCACTTAATTTTTACTCCTATATAGACTTGTTTTCATCTTCCACTTATTTTCATCTTAGACTTAGTTTCTCTAACAAAAAAGTACATGTTTCAATTGACAAAATTTCAAATGAACTAAAATTTTGAATTTAAGACTCCCTATGATTAATTTTTTTTGGATTATTTCTATTTGCCTCCATTTTTTATTTGACATATATTTTCCCCAAACTTCATGCCCATAAAGGACTACTAGTGTGACAAGCAAGTCAAATAGGATAAATCTACATTCCTAATTTTATAGTGGGTATAAATCCTTCTAGCCCCCTTGAATGACAACAAGTACATATTTAAATATTTTTATTAATCAATGCATATTTATGTCTTTTGGGCAAAGTGATTATAGTAAGGTTTTTTATATACCTACATGATTATCAATCATTTCACTAGTATCTTAGGTTAATGTAAATTGGTCAGTAAAAGACTATTGAATAGTCATAGGTACATACATAAATAGTTTTATTGGTCAATGCATATTCATGTCTTTTAAATAATGTCATTATGATAACAATATTTATATGCATGTGTGTTTATCAGTCATTCCATAATACCTTTAAGTGCTCTTACTAGTTTTTAAGAATATAATGGGGCCAAAAATTTAAAAAATATTCAAGTTATATTAAAAAGAAGCAACTTTAAATGAATTATAATTTATTAGTATAAGTAATTAGTTGAAAATAAACCCAACATAGATACAATAATGTACATGAAAATATCACTTTCCCTTGGTGCTACCCAGGTTAATTAATGTAATGTAGTAAAAAATCAACAATTAACCTAAAAAGTAATACTAAGTAAATAATAGAATAAAGATACTAATTTAAGAAATTAAATATGAATGTTAATCACATGTAGAACTAGTTCAACTCAATATAGAAAAATGATGACTTTAAAGTGAAAATTATCCTCAAACTCTATAAGTTAAAACAAGCATTTGAAAAGTGAATGTTAAAGCATCCAATTTTTAAGTTTCATATGTCAACAAAACAATAAAGTTCAAAGCAAGCCATCTAAGTGATTTCTTGCTACTTTTTCCCATTGTGTTCACTTGTAGAATTTTAAACCTATGTATCTAGGAGTGAGAGAAGTTTAGGTTGAAGTTGATTTGAGTGAGTTGAAGGTGTATATATCTCCCATAGCCATCAAGGTTGTAAAAAAAAGTAAGGCTTCAAAGAGAATCCAAGAGGAAAACAAACTTTTTGGTAGCCATAAAAATTACCAAATTATACAAAATTTCTAAATGAGAGATTGCTTGTTTGGACACACTCCTTAAGTTTTCCCAAAAAATTCTCAATTATCATTATAGAGAAGTTAACATTCAAAATACAATTATCACACATCAACTAAGTATCATCACCATCCATTAGGTATTCCTTCCTTACTTGAAGAGGGTAGTCCTTTGAATTCTTGGTGATTAAATTTACTCTTGCTACATCTACTAATTGTCTAATCAATACGAGAAATGCATGTGCCAACCAATCACAAGTCACACACAATAGTGATGAGTCACATTTGGTAAGTATAGGATCAAGCATACATGGAATGCAGGATAATCATGATGTGAATGTGTGAGGACTGGTGCAAATCAGTAAGAAACGAGGTCAAATGTGTGGGAATGTGTGAAAGTGGGAGTAGATGAGGGTGGGCAACAATCAAGGAAGGAGTCAAACTTAGCACAAGATCATGCCACATGTTGCCATATAATTGTATTAATGCATCCTCTCAAATAGACCCAAAAAATAAATGGTAATTGGCATGGGTACACAAATTTCACCATAACAAATAAGTATTAACCATAAAAAATATTTTCTTAATTTTTTATTATGACACATAACTTTCTAGTACCGCTATATTTGTTTCAAAACAATGGATACATTGCATAAAAAGTTACATGAGGAATGGACTAATACTTGAAACTACAAGAAATAATAGACTTGCCTATATTATATGCCATACACATTGCTAGATGTATAATCACTTCTTAAATGTAATTGAATATTTAATTCCTAATTATTATTATTCACTCATATACAATTGAAATATCATGTGTATAATACAAGCATTAACTATAGAAAGGTTTACCAAGACATTAAAAAAATAAGCATAATGTATATTATAACAACATGAAAATACATTAATGGAATGACCATACCTTGTAGAAGATCATAGTAACATATAAAATTATAGTCAAGTGCATGAACATATCATCATATTAGTATAATTGTATACATATCTATGATTAAATACATACAATTGAAAGAGTAATTTCAACTTATGTATCAAGACCACTACATTACTTCAATAACACAATGTTGGTTTATCACAACCAATTACATGTAAAATAAACATAAATGAGATGGCTCCCCAAGGATCTACCCACAAACAAGGATTATAATTGATGCCCTTTATTTTACCCAATGTCAACGTAACTTGCATTTTTTTTTATTATCTTAGAGTATTGCTCAAATGAGAATGGCGATATTATTCTTAGTGAGTTAAGAGACGTAATATGGGAGATTATAGTGAACATTAAACTAACCCTCTCTACATCAACAGAATCTATTACAACTCTCCAACATCAACCCTTGCAATTTTATGTATAGTTAAAACCAAGTCATTTTGACAAGGATTTGTGTATGGTTTCCCTTTATAACAAAGAAGATAGGTAAAACCTTGGGTTATTAATCTCTCATGAAACACCCACATGATTTTCAATTTCCACAATCATACATAGTGGTAACTTCAACTATCAAGTACCTTGATGATAAACTATATTCTTTATAGTTTAAGTGGTTCATTAACCAATCCTACATCTAGCCACAAATTTCCCACCAACATAATGCATTGTCCAATACATAGTATAAATATATTATCTAGATGATCATAATGACATCATGCAATTTTTTATCCTTGGTATATATAGACACACTAATGAAACTAGTGAGGTCAATGACTTTAACATTATTTTATTTTGGGGGACAATTGTATAATTTTTTGCATATAAATAAATAGATGCATAAAATATTGCATAATTTTCAATATTTAATGAGACATTCATTCAACCCATGAAGACTCACTAATGCCTATATGCCACAAATGTGTTCCTAATATTTTTTAACATTTCTCTAAATCTACCTTATTTTGAATCATGTACATATTGACAAAAAACCATCTCCAAGGTCACAATTGTTTGGAATGCAACCCATAATGCTCTACCACAAGTGTTTCTTGCAATTACATGCAACATAAACATTACATATAAAAAATCAAATGTTTAAATCACATATCACTTAGTTTCCTACATATATGTAGACAAATCATTACCATACATGACAATTAGACGAGTGATACTTGTATATAATGGTATGTATCAAACAAGTGGTAACTAGGTGAGATAACCTATTGGGTAAAAGCACAAAGTTGTGTCACTTTATAAAGGAAACGGCCAACGCTGATCCAATTTTTAAACTTGAATCACTAAAAAGTGGCATATATACATTTTTGAATTTTGAAATGATGTAAACTAGTAAAAGATGTATTTTTTAGTCTATTTTATGTTTTTATTTTTTAAAAAAATATAAAAAATTATTTTAAACTAGTTTTTAATAAATTAAAACTATAATTTAGTTGCTGATAAAATGCTGAAAATTGAAGTTGCATGGGACATCAAACTTTTTATAGTAAATTTTATTTTTTTTCTTTCAAATTTTTTGTGTGTATTTATAACTTGAAATTTTAGTGCATGGATATTTTCTTTTCCAATTTTGATGAATATATATATATTTTTAAATAAATATTAAAATGTGTGTGAATAAAAAACAATTGTTTTCATCGGATGTCAACTTTCATATTAAATATTTATTTAAAATGGAAACAAAATTATACCATATTAAAATAGATTCTTTTATCTAGTGCATCATATTTTTTTCAATTTTTTTAAATAAGTTTGAGTATTTTTCCTTGGCATAGTAATCAACCTTATATTTTGTGCTGAAAACCTACTTTTAGTAAAAATAAAAAATAAAATATAAAAAATAATTAAATTATTAAAATAAATATATTTTTGAAAACTACACTTATGGATCTACAAAAGGGTATTTTTATATATTTTTTAAAATGTTGTTTACATTAGCAAGAGTTATTGAAACTTCAAGTTTTTCAAATAATTTAATTTTTTTGGTAAATTGGACACAAAGTGATGCTCCATACATTTTTAGCCAACAATTTTAGTTGAAAAAGTTGTAAAAGCATATAACTTAGCTAGAATGAATCTTACTAGATCATATGTTTGACTAAAATTGATTTTTAGTTAGAAATACTTAAATTCAGTTGTGCTGATAAGTTGGCTGAAAGTGTGACACAACTTTGTGTTTTTACCCTATTAGGATAATTGATCCAACCAAAATTGTATGTGTCATGTGATGTAAACATACATTTCAAGTGATCGTTAATATCAACAAACGAATCAGGACCTATAAAACTAATTTCATCAATGAGTATATGCCAAAAATTCTTCAACTCTTCCAAAAAGGAAATTAATGATTGACCACTCAAAGGCCGATAAATTTAATAGAAAATATCAAGGATGTGTGAATTGCAAGGGCACATACATATTGAAAGCAGTAGCTTTTTTTTTTTGTAATGAGAAATAAGGGTATTTTTCTATAGACCAAATTAATATCCATTGCATGCATGATACAAATAATTAAGTAAGATTTCCCTATTCTAATAATCCCTTGGATGATCATCTTAAGATATTTTTCACTACCATGGAATTATTAAATTCTCTTAATTGTATCAAATTTAATGCATAATTTTTCTTTTATTTTTCCATCATATTACTTATAGGAGTCATTAGATGATGGAATGCACATGAATTGGATTTCCTATTTGGATGACTCTAAATTACATGGTTGCTTCCAATATAAACTATTTAGAAATTCACATTTCTTTAAATTGTGTCTCATATAAAAGTCTTATCAAGACTAATAATCCCAATATAAAATAACCCTACATCTTGTGGCAAAATCAACTTGGACAGAACCTATCACTCAATTTTTGCATTATTGTCAACAACACAATCTTCAAATATTGTATCATCACCAATAGTGGCTTCTAAAAAAAATGTGTATGGTCTATGTGCCATGCACGATATGCAATATATAATACCCTACCAATTTTGAATAAGGATTTCTCATTCAATTCCAATATCAACCTTAATGTCATAAAATATTTTATAAAATAATAACTCATTCCAACAAGAATCCTCATAATTTAGTCAGTCGGTATCTAGAACTTAAAGATATAATTATTTATTGTATATTTTACACCTTCCATTACTCACATTTATAACACAAAACACAACTAGATCTTACAATTTATATCTTGAAAAAAGTATACAATCACTTGTGCATTTTATATGTGCATGGATGAAGTTTTATTAGATGGATCATCATCAACACCAGTTCAAGTGGTTCACATATACATAATGGGATACCTTCTATCAAGAATTTATGAAAAATAAAGATCTAATATATTATAATATGGATTTGTAGCAACATGTGACAAAAGATAGAATTTTAACATATGTCATGTTCAAGAATTGTCTTAGTCAAGAAATTTTTATACACACATAATAAAAGATCATCTAGATACTTTATCTAGACACCCTCGTTAGCATGTCATGATAACTATTTAAGCTCTTTTCTACTTTAGAGATTTTTTTGATATATTTTAGAACCACATAATGGGACAATATTAATTAACAATCTGTGTTTCTTCCCCATACAGAAAGAATATCTAGGTCAAGTAAACATTTTATCTCTTAGTGTTATGTGTTTAGGATCAACGCATTGTACACCTTGAAAATGTGAAAATAAAAGCGGGTTCTTCGCCTCAGGAGATCCAGAACCTTAAGCAGGTTACCCAGGAGATGTGCAACCTTGAAGTTGAGGTTGTTGAAACTTTGAAGTCTTTAAGTTAGTTTTGGCTGTGTTGGGTGTTGGCTTCAGGCTAGTCTTTTGTCTGCTCTTGGGTCACGATTGCTATCCTTAATGTTTTCTTTGTTGCAACTTTCTTTTTGTTGGGTACTCTGCTAATTTATCTTTATTTGGTTTGTATACTCTGTGGTTTCGGGTCCCTGTAAAACCCATTTTTTCCTTTATCAAAAAAAAAGATGCAGGATCATCTTGTAGTCCCTTATATGATAATGTTAATTATGTTACTAAGGTTACAATGGGTTTGAGAATATACTAGGTAATAGGAGAATTTTGTATATTATTGAATGTAATGTTGGGTTGGTTAGGCATATATAATAATTATACAAATCATAATATCTAGAATATGCTTCCTCCAATAATCTATGAGAGAAGATATGTGCAAAAATTAAACTAATCATGCAGCTATAAGGAAATAATCATAAGAACAATACACCATAACTCAATGATTTACACTAGGGAAAACCCTTTTAAGAGAAAATCCCCACACTCCAAAGAAATTAAATGTATTATTTAGTAATTAAAAGTCACAATACACTTGCATAGTCTAAGCCTTTATAGAAGTATCACCAACCAAAGATATGGAGTAATTTTGGGAGCATAATAGTACCTACAAAACTCATTATAAAAATCTCCACCCCAAGCACCCAATAAATAGGGGAGAAAATTAATGAAACCATCAAATGGTAATTGGAAAACCATGAGATAAAACCACCCAAAATGTGGCACCAAATCCATAATTAAAAGTCCAATGCCCAAATATCAAGATGAGTCCATAGCTAAAAATAACATGTTCCTTCCACCTGCTATAAGTTCATCATAATCCACTCACCAACATGGATGATCTATTTTGGATCCATCATCTTTGTTTAAATATGTCTTATGACATGTCATAACATGCACCATAAGTTGGTCAACAAGTATAACTCCCTCTTACAAATCTTATGTTTTATAGATTTTGTTACATTTCTAATGTAGGAGGCCCAACATTCAAAAGCCATAACTTTAGATCCAAGAGGTCATTTGGGTGTTTCCTTTTTTTTAAAAAAAATTATAGATCTTAAAGAGGTTTAAATTTCAATAATTAAGGAACCAATGCAAAACAAATTGGAATATTTATTTTGGCCAAAAATGACCTCTATACCTTAGAAATTGAGTTTTTCTATTTTATAGCCCAAAAATTACATTTTTTTTTGTATTCTTAACATTAGGAGCAAGGCTGAAACACCTTTCCTTACATTATCCTACTTTTTGAACAAATTTCAAGATCTAGGGGAGTACTAACACCATTAACTAATTCCTAGAGGTTGAGAGGCCCATATAATTAAAATACTAACTATTTTTTTGTACTCACTAGCTTCATCAATAGAGCAACAATACTTTACAAAGTGACAAATTTATCTAAAATCACCCTCCCATCCTCTATCATATTATAAATTTTTTTACAAGACATCAATATGCTTCATCCTTTTATAAAATTTTAGGTTCTTTGCTAGACATATGACACTCTAACTATCATATAGAACTGTAGTAACTCCTAAAGTTATCCTCACATCTAAACATAAATGATTAAATACAATGGATTCCTTACAATAATTAGTACTTACCATATAATTTTCTTTTATAATGGGCAAAGTGACCACAACCTACTATTTACTCATCCATGAAGAGTCATTGAGTGTTGGTTCATTGTAGAATTACCATGATAAAAAATGGATTAATCAAAGGTACCCTGAAAATATATAAATACCCTCTTCATTGCATCCTAATTTACTTGGCCAAGATAAGCTATGAATCATATCAAAACTCCCACTACTTAGGCAACATCTAGTATAGTATAGACTATAACATGCATTAAGCTCCCAATGATACTAGCATAAGGTACTTAGGACATATCCTCAATCCTACTAGGAGAAGTTGGGCATTAGTTTGATGATAATTTATTCCCCTTGAAAATAGGGACACATAATGGTCTACAAGTTGTCATGTTAAATCTCTCCAACATCAAGTTCACATACTTGCTCTAGAACAACCAAATGTTTTTATCTAGTCTATATATTTTGATCTCCATACACAAGATGGCCTTGGTAGCCCCTAATTATTTCATCTCAAATTATGCTAAAATTTTAGACTTCAATTCATAAATCATATCCTTGTCATTACTACAAAAGCATATCATAAATATATAATTTGATAACAAGGAAGAGATCATTGTCCATCTTATAATGGATCAATGGTCATATTTCGATCTTAGAAATCCCAATCCCAACATAAAGGAGTTTAAAATTTGGCACCTCATCCTAGGTGATTGTTTAATACCAAACACATATTTATTTAACTTACAAACTAATTTTTCTTTACTTTTTTAATGTAATGCTCTAACTTTGTCATGCAAATTTCTTCCTCCAAATCACCATGAAGGAAAGTTATTTTCATATCCATTTATCAACCTCAAGGTCAAAATTTATTTTAATAGATAATAAAAACTGAATGGATGTTATCTTAGCAATTAGAGAGAACGTCTCACCATAATCGATTCCCTCAACCTAGGAATATTCCTTCACAACTAGTCTAGCCTTATAATTCTCAATATTGCTATTAGAATTGTAGATACTCAAAATTGTCCTAGCTTGCAAGTGACATTTAAAATTAATTATCATCCTAGTCATAATGATTAAATAATGTTCAATTATTTAATTATTATCTAATTTCATATTCTACTATTAATTAAATAATTTTATATTATTTATATAATTCACTTTACTATTAATCTTCCTAATTAATTAAATAAATTATATTTAATTAATTATGTCCCTAATTATCTTTATTCTTCTAAATTAATTAAATAAATTATCATTATTTAATTAATCATCCATTAATCCTTTCTAAATTAAATAATTACTTTAATTATTTAATTATCCATAAATCTCTCAACATTGTCCACTCTCCATAAATAAAGAAAACAATTTATTTATTTATTAAATTCCACTTGCACATTCCTTTAATAATTAATTAATTATTTAATCTCATGCATTTTCCAACTCACTTATTGATTCTCTCAGTTGACTGACTAATCAATTCCAC
The DNA here is from genome assembly GCA_007258455.2 of Sequoia sempervirens. Lineage (NCBI taxonomy): Eukaryota > Viridiplantae > Streptophyta > Pinopsida > Cupressales > Cupressaceae > Sequoia > Sequoia sempervirens. The sequence continues at coordinate 43,303,249 of VDFB02109042.1, forward strand.
TTCTCTCTTCAATCAATTCAGTTCACTGTCACTTAGTCTGAGTTAACTGATCAATCAAATCCCTTAACTGAATCATGTAAATAGTTGACTGAAGTCATGCAACTAGTTGCAATTAGTTAAATGATCAATCAATTCCTCTCATGGATTCTCCACCCTCGATCTCTTCAATTCTTCCTCGAATCTAGACCATTCATCAAACGTAGCATTTTCTATAAAATCAACCTTCATTCTCATTTGAAAGCTAACCACAAATCTTTGATATTTTGCTATCATTATCATATTCACATTCATTTGAGCTTAAGCATAATAGTGCACACATAAAATATGAGAGTGAAGGCAAAATGGAGAAGAACAATGGAGATAATTCAATCTTGACATAGGAAGGAAGGTATTGCTTTGATATTATCAATTTATTATGCTTGATTGTGCTTCATTGGTAGATTAGACTTGGAATGCTTGAATCATATAATTTAGTGGTCGTTGTTTAATGATACATGCTTATTTAATCCTAATTTCTAGTCATACAAATGGTGAACCTAATGTGAACTAACAATTTTTTGTGAAAAATTAGAAAAAAAATGAGTTACAGGTTCTGCAACACATTTGTGAGTACAAAGCACCACATCTATAGAAACTTGCACTATATCTATCTACAACATTGCATCTGTAGCCTTCTTGTAATGCATCTATATTACAATGACGCATGCATAGTTTTCCATGATTCATTGGTCAAAATCTACAATGTAATTGTTTGTGTTTTAAATATTTCCATTTTTTGCTAACAATTGTTGTTTATGCTTTTCACACAGGATTGACAATTGCTTTTTTTGAAACCCTAACATTGCAATCATCATTTTTGCGTTGTTTGTTTGGTACATTTTTGTCAAATTTTTGATTGTAGGTTTTGTGAGGCATCTATCCCGTTTCTGCATCACAATCATCTTTTGTGACACATTTGTCCTATTCCTGCATCACACTTGTCTACTGTGATGTATCTGTATGCTTCCTGTGTTGTAACTATTTCTATGACACATATGTCAGAAACAGTGATGCATATGTCTAAGAGGTATAAAATAAATTTTCAAAATATATTTTTTATTTACATTTTGATTCAGATAGATCAGGTTTTTGGGTTACTAATATCTTTTGGTAGCTTGTGGTGATCGTTGGGCAAATATTTTACTTTGAAACTACTAATCATTTTTATTGTAGCTCGCTTGATAAAGACACTACTTTGAAATTATTGATTAATTTGATGTAGGTTCACTTGCCAAAGACTAAAACTTTAAACTTTGTGTCTTTATTTTTCTAGAGTAAACAACTTTTATTTGGGCTTAAAAAGAATGACTGTATTTTGTTCTTGGTAGATGAGTGCTATGTATGCTCTTCCCTCGTGCCTTGTGTGACCTTGGGAATCATAAATATCATTAGTTTGCAATTTGTTGTTTACCTGAGGTGTGGTGCCTATGTATGCTCTCCCCTTGCGAATTCTAAGAACAATCTTAGGGATCAAAAGCAACATCATTTTCATTTATTTCAAGTAGTGATACTTGCCTAGGGGCCTCATCACCCTAGGTTCTAATCTCAAGCATGTTTCCTGGTGGGCTATATAAAGGGGGGAGAGAGAATGTTGTAACTCAAGGAAAGTTAGCCTCATTTGAAGCCAAGCCCCATGACCCTCAATCCACCGAGACAGGGAGGTGATGAGTAGAGAGGATACCCCTCTCAAATTAGGCTATTATAGATGATATTTTTGTTCATAGTAGACCCCTACTAAACACCTTTGTTTATAGAAGTCTAGGAGCCACTCAACTGTAGCTTGCTTGTAGTCTAGCATACAAGTATCAATGTATGAAGCTAATCACCACGTACTCCATTAATTCAAGATAGAAATATTTGGGTTGTTATTTGTAGCCTCTCAGGGAGAGAAAGAAGGTGAGCTTATGTCATATTGGGCCTGTGGCACTAGATGTCTAGTTATTCATTTTTGTAAAGAAAGGTGTTTTTATCTGATCTTGTGGAGTATTTATCACTTAATTGTGAGATGAGCCTACTACAATTTTACACACCTATCTAATTAACTAAGTCATGTTGGCATATGGATTCTAGTTTTTTCATTGATGGCAACCTAAGTCATTTTTCCAATCTTCAGATTAGGATTCATTCATACCGGCAGGCAGAGTAAAGAACAGAGTATTACCGAATGAAAGAATGAAGAACAAGGTATTCAATTAGTATATCGATCTATATGCTTCATCGGATCATCATTTTGAGTTGTGGATCTCGGGGAAGGCTGTTAAGCATCTATATTACCTTATTGATAAGTTTTTGTGATGTTGCACTAATCAGTGTATGAGTTAGGAGATTCAACAGGCTGATTTTCTGTTTATTTGTTCTTGAAGGCCGACTAAGTGAACTTGGCATGTCGCAGATGTATAAGGAGAAATTGTTTAAATGTCTTTGTGTTCGTGAATTTTTTTTTGGGTCCCAACATAGCACTAGCCAACTTTAATGAGTACACATTAAATATAACTTGTGATTTGAGCCGACTGTTGGAGAACATTTCATGTTTTTGTTGAAGCTGACCTGAAGCGATTGAAATATTTGTAGCAGATATATATATGAGTTTGATAATTCATTTTGATATATGAGTGAGTGTTTGAAGTGTAGATAAGATGAGTCATGAATATCAGAAGGGTGATTGAGTGATTAATGTGTAGTTTTACTTGTGCATTAAAGATTTTGTGATGTGAGTTAGAGCAAAGCAGAGAAGAAGTGCATAATTAGTCAGAAGGATAGAAGATTGACTATTGAGCTTCACCAGAATTGAAACTAGGCATTTGTAGATGTTATCCTCTCAATTCAACTTGTTGTTGTAATCTAAACATTTTGTAAGGCAGTGAGCCTTCCTGTAAGCAGTGAGATTTTTGAGCAGTGAGCTTTAGGCAGTGTGCCTGAATGCATGTGCATTCCATTTTTCTCATAATTTTAACAGAGTATAAATTGTGGATTAATCTCCACCATGGTTTTTCCCCTAATAGGGTTTCCACGTAAAAATATTGGTGTTATGGTGTTTTGATTGTCTCCTTCATGTGCTTGCATCTTTACTTTTGTTTAAGTGTTGTAAATGGTTTAAGATCTAGAATGAAATTCAAATCTTGCTAAACACTGATTCACCCCCGCTCTCAATGTTCCCAGAGTCCACCAATTGGTATCAGAGCTAGTTCCTCTAAAGAAGTTTAACAACTTGAGGTGGATCTTGGAATACAATGGACTCCGATGGTCTTCAACAATAGCTTTTGGTGGAACTTGATGATCTTGATTAGTCTAAGGCAGAAGTCATGGAATTAAAAGCAAATCTTCAGGATGCTGAAAAATTCATTCAATCCTTGAAGGATAAAATCAATGAGTCAAGAGAAAAGAGGAAGTAACTTTGTGATCAGTTGAAGTAGAAAGAAAGCAAAAGTTTGGAAGATGTTCATCTAAATTAGACCCTAAAAGAGATAATAGAAGAATGTGAAAAGCTTGCTAGAGACAATGCTACTCTGAAGCTTGAGATGGAATCCATGGCAATGAAGATGACTAAGGAGATTGAAGAAAGGAAAAAAATATGAGGAGAATCTGGCCCAGTCTTTAAAGGAAAAATCTGAAGAATGCAATAGAGTTAATAGTGGATTCATTTAGCTAGAGATTGAACTACAACAATCCAAAAATAATGAACAAGAGCTTGAAAGACAAATAGTTATTCTCAAAGATGAGCTCACTACTGCAAATGAATACAAGGAGAATTTTAGGATCAGTTCTGCTAAGCTTGATGAGATGACTAAAGGATAAAAGGATACAAATGACCAGCGAGGTCTTGGATATGAGAAGGAAAAAAGATTTGGATTTGAACATAAGGACTCTAAACAAGGAAATCAAATGAACAAAGGAAGAAGGCATCCGGTAAGACAACCTAATGCTCAAAATTTTAATGGTCACTGCTTTGCTTGTAATAAAATTGGTCATATGGCTTCTCAGTGGAGAAGTAAATAAATTCAAGCAGTCCATCTTTTTCCGGTCAGTGTTTTAGTTGCAACAAGTTTGGTCATAAATCAATTGAATGCAAAAGTATGTTTGTCAGTGTAAGGAATGTTAAATGCTACACTTGTGGAAGATTTGGGCATATTGCTAATCAATGCAGATCAAGAGGAAATCAATGGAATGAGTGGTCTAGAAAAAGAAATCTTGTGTGTTATAATTGCAACAGATTTGGTCACATTGCAAGATTCTGCAGGAACAAAAACATGGATAAAAGATGTCCGGTATACCAAGGTAAAACTTCACAGAAAGATGATAAAGGTAAAGGAAAAGTGACTGTGGAAGACATAAGGGATTGGATGAAGAAAACATGGGTAAGAAAGAGTGAGTTTGATGAAGGGAATAAGCCCACACTAGAATCTTCTTTTGGTAATTCCTCCAGAAATTGATCTTAGGCCATTGGCCTAGGGGGAATTTTTCAAGAAAATCCTTTGTCCCCCCGTCGGTAGTTGGTACTAGAATGTAGGAATTTTTCAGAAGTTGTGCAAATGCATTGATGATCACCTATGCAAAAGTTTTAGGAGTAGAAGGTCCGCAAATGAATTCTTCTTTTGCTGTATGAGAAAACAAAGTACCCAGAACTCTTAGGACAGAACATTTAGTTCCATAAAAAGGGTAGGTGTGAAGTTATAAAAGGGTATTTGGAACCCTTATTTGTCATCTTGCATTCTAGAAGAATAGAAGGAAAACCTTTGCAATATAATTTCAAAGGAGTAAAGGTTAATTTAGCGATGAATTCATCAGGTATTTTAGTTTCTTGCAAAACTCTCACTTAATTTGGTGCTCGGTAGAAACTTGTTCGGTACAAAAAATGAAGCAAATCAAAGGAATTGTGAATTTGGATGAATATAACAGTGGAAATATTAGGGATGTGAGAAATATGTTGTTGGCCAGTGAATTAAAATGGCTTGAAGGTGTGAAACACAGAAGTCTAGATATTTAGAGTGAATGTCCTTATTTTGTCAATGCGGAAGTTGTCAGGTTTATCTTGAATAGATTGAATGATGACATTCTAACTCTAGATAAACCCTTATCACATTTCAAAAGAAGTAATAAAAAATTTGACTAGATTATGCAATGTTGGGGATATTCAAAAAAAAAAATCGATTCAAAACAAGGAGGTCGAAACCCTAACCAAAGTAACTGGAGATTAGAGGGCTTTGATAATTTTGATGATCAAAGATTCGATAACAAGGTACATTGCGCATGGAATTTCATACAAAATATTTTTTAGAAACAGGGAAGGCACAACCTCGACAGGCGCAGTTTATATCACTCATAAAATGATAATGGAGGACGAAGATTTCGATCTGTGTAGATTGCTAAAAGATCAGTTGATGGAAAATGTGCAATTGACAAAGGAGGTAGATTACCCTTTCAGGTTTGGTACCTTGGTCATATGTCTTATGATGTATTTTCTGAATTGCTTTTCGTAGATCGATAATATTGTATGGAAAGAAAATGAGCCAGTTTGTAAACAATTTTTTGAACATTCTAATGCTTTGGGAAATTGTGAGCAAGAATATGAAAAATTCTTTAAGGAATTGCTAGGGAAGTTTGGAGAAATTACCACTTCCATTTCGGTAAAGGCACTTGAGATTGGATCCTCTTTCGGTGAGATGGTGAGGAAGAAGAAAGAGTAGAATAAATTGTTGTTTACACCCCTCCGACACTCAAGTCTCCAAAAATTGAAGGAAAAGGTAAAGAAAAAGTAATTGTGGACATTCCAGATGAGGAATCCGATGAGCACACTCCAAGGGAGGAATTGAAATCAGTAGAATCAGATGTAGTAATGGCAGAAGGAAGCGAAGAAGAAGATGTTTTATCCAAAGTAAAGACATTGCAGCTTGTTCAGGAGAAAAATGGGATGCAAAAAATTGTTGTCTTAAGGTCTAAGAGACCCTCATATGAGCAGGATCTGATCATGTGCACATTGAGTACTTATTTTGTGCACAATAACATTGCATTAGAGAGTTTGCAAAATGTATTTCCCGAAGAAATGATTGAATGCATTAAGGATGCCATGGTCCTTGAGTCCCTGTACAAGAAAGAAGGAGAAATTATTCTACATCTAAATGAGAAATTCAAGCTATCTCTTACCAAAATAAAAAATAAAATGAATGAGTTGAGGCAATGCATAAATGCAATGAATAACATCTACAACTATTGTCTTCTTTGGCCTCATGTAGTTGGGAGATACAAGGATAAGTTGGAGCAGATTGAAGTTGAGCTGAACATAATTGGTCAGGATTACAACATGTTTTAGGATCAGGATGGTGCAATCCAGGAAAGAATTTAGGATTTGTAGTCTGAGCATACAAAAGTTCAATTCACCAAAAACAACCTTGTCGACACCTTTTGGAAAGTAAAGGATTTAACTAAATGCAGGCTGGAGCTGCTAATTGAGGTCCTGAGAAAAGGAGAAAAATTAGAAGAAGCAATCACAATTCTAGAATCTCTCATTCAAATTATTACTAGGACATCCGAGAACAACAACGTGATCATAATCATTGGGATTGCAGTGGAAGCATAGAAGAAGTTTCTTTCGGAAATGAAAGAGAAGTACAAGATAATTTTTTGAACCAAATAGTAGTTGCATTTCTTCAAATTTTTGTTCAAAATTTTGGATTTTTGAAAGGAGAGAGGGCAGTGAAAAATATGTTTGTCATTGATGTCAAAGGGGGAGAGAGAGCAATGAAAAATGCCTTATCATTCTAAGAGGGAGTTTGAGTTGTGTTTTGAAATTTTGATTTTGAACTTTGGTAGCATAATCATTTTGGTTCTAACACTTAGTCATTTTTCACTAAGTGTTTCCATCAATGCCAAAGGGGGAGATTGTTGGCATATGGCTTCTAGTGTTGTCATTGATGGCAACCTAAGTCATCTTTTCGGTTCACAGATTAGGATTCGTTCATACTGACAGGCAGAGTAAAGAATATAGTATTACCGGATGAAAGAATGAAGAACAAGGTATCCAGTTAGTATATCGATCTATATGCTTCACCAGATCATCATTTTGAATTGTGGATCTTGGGGAAGGTTGTTAAGCATATATATTACCTTATTGATAAGTTTTTGTGATGTCGTACTAATCGGTGTATGAGTTAGGAGATCCGACAAGATGATTTTTTGTTTATTTGTTCTTGAAGGCCGACTAAGTGAACTTGGCATGTTGCGGATGTATAAGGAGCAATTGTTTAAATGTCTTTGTGTTCGTGAGATTTTTTTTGGGTCCCAGCATAGCACTAGCTGAATTTAATGAGTGTGCATTAAATATAACTTGTGATTTGAGCCGACTGTTGGAGAACATTTCATTTTTTTGCTGAAGCCGACTTGAAGCGATTGAAATCTTTGTAGTGGATATATATATATGACTTCGATAATTCATTTTGATATATGAGTGAGTGTGTGAAGTGTAGAGTAGATGAGTTGTGAATATCAGAAGGGTGATTGAGTGATTTATGCGCAGTTTTACTTGTGTATTAGATATTTTGTGATGCGAGTTAGAGTAGAGCATAGCAGAAGTGCATAATCAGTCAGAAGGATAAAAGATCGACTACTGAGCTTCACCAAAACTGAAACCAGGAATTTGCAGATGCTATCCTCTTAGTTCAACCTGTTGTTGTAATCCAAACATTTTGTAAGGCAATGAGCCTTCCTGTAAGTAGTGAGATTTTTGAGTAGTGAGCTCAAGGCAATGTGCCTGAATGCATGTGCATTCCCTTTTTCTCATACTTTTAACATAGTATAAATTGTGGATTAATCTCCACCATGGTTTTTCCCCTAACAGGGTTTCCACATAAAAATCTTGGTGTTATGGTGTTTTGATTGTCTCCTCCATGTGCTTGCATCTTTACTTTTGTTTAAGTGTTGTAAATGGTTTAAGATTTGGAATGAAATTCAAATCTTGCTGAACATTGATTCACCCCCCCTCTTAGTGTTCCCAGAGTCCAACAAGTCATGCTTTTTTTCAATTGTATTTAGTCTATTCTATACTAGTGATACCATTAGCCTTTGGTCCTTAAACCTTGTTACCAAGAGTCAAAGAGTCAAAAAGTTGTTTCTATAATTTGTGTTTAATAAGTGTCTTTTGTCCAATTTTGAAAAATCAAACATGAAAAGTCACTTAAGAAACCTATTTTTTAGGAAAAAAAGTTAGAGCACTGCATCTGTTAACTCCTACATCACATCTGTATTCTACAATGCATTTGCAGAATTAGTGTTACACATTTGTTAATTTTTGCACTACATCTATCTTTTCTATACCGCAACTATGTTTTGTACTACAACTATTAGTTTCGGTAATGTATCTGTTCAGAAAACCTAGAAATTCAGAACACCACATCTGTCTAAAACAATACCACAACTATTACTATCATGTAATTGTTGAGTGTCGTAACACATTTGTTACATTCTCATGACATAATTGTTACTTTTTATACCACATCCATGTCTTTTCTATATTGCATCTGATTATTCTCTGTTGCATTTGTTTACATAGAGAAATTAGGGTTTAACTTTGAAAGTATATATTTTAGACTTGATTTTACATAGTAACCAAAAACAAAAAATAAAGTCTTTTCTAGTTTAGTCTTATTTTTAGCATTTTACCACTTAACTTAAAATTGCATCCCTAGATTAATCTCATCATCCCACATCATAAATTTTCATCTTTGTATTTTGAAACTAGGAAACAAATCAAATTATTGATCAATCCATAGTTACCTTTTGAATGTATTAAACCTCATTATTTTCCCATTATCTCATCAACAAGTAGGACCTATAACTCATGAGTCTAGTTAAGGTTCAATTTTTTATCAAACCATCATGGGTGTGTGTAAGAAGTTGAGTTCACTTTTTGGCCAAAAAGTGGAAGTGTTTTCCCTAATTTTTCAGAATTTTTCTAATTTGACCTAAAAATTTGAAGCACTTAGAGATTGAATCTTAAAAAATTTAGTAACAAGAAATGTAGTACTTCGAGTCTAGTTTCCAAATATGTAATTTATTTTAATAGCCAGATGATACAAATTGATTTTCAATAGGCATGTCTAAAAAACCATTGTTTAAAAGTCATTTTTTTACTATACCATGCATGTGTACGTCATCCATATTTTGACCTAAATAATTTTATTTTTCTATATCCTTTTGGGGAAAGATTTTTAACACACTAAAGAACGTGCATGATATATTTTTTATTTTTTTTTCAAATATTTTGTTTTGTTAATTTTTTATTGGCCATATTTGTTGTTTTGAAAAATTCTCATGTACATCGAGCATAAGATGACCTAAGCTTATCATTTTTTTATTTTTTTCAAATTGAAAAGAACTGTCTGAAGAATGTGCACACATAATTCATTTTTCAAAAAAATATTTTAATAAAACGTATTAAAATATTTAAAAAAATTGATATTTCAAGTTTATGAACCAGTTTCATCAAAAATTATTTGAAAAATAGAAAAAATAATGCAATTGTAAAAAAAATTACATGTTTGAAATCTACACAATCTCATCTATAATGGGTTTTAATTTTGTCAAAAATATCTGTAGAAAAGGTCTTCAAACATATGTCCAAAGTCACTCTTTCTTGTAACATTGACATGACCTTCAAGTTGTAGGTCAAAATAGGTCCAAAGCTTAGGTTCGATTCCCCAATCCTTTTCTCAAACCGAAAACCAAACCACAAACCCAATCCATAATTTAAATTTTAAGAAACAGGATCTCGCTTTTAAGAACAAGATCTAGTTTTCTTTGTTTAATATTTCAAATGTTTTTGATACAATAAGCAACATTTACAGGGTGTTGTACCCTTTACACGGAGAGCCACTAGGGTCAAAAAATATCAAGTCCAAAAAACATTAAAGAACAAGCCAAAAAACATACACAACGGACCAACAACAAACAAACATACAACACAACAACAGACTAACTGGCATTTTCCTAGTTCTTAGAAAGGAGATTAACAACATCATCCCCAACCCATTCCTGGCCTTCTTCAACATTCTTCTTGTCCATTTCATCCTTCATCACAACAAAAAGGGTGTTGGTAACACAGTGGATCAACTTGATAGTGAAACGGGTCAAGCCACTGAATTTCTTGTCCAACTTTTCCATTCTTTCCTCCAACACACAGAGCTCCTTCCCATAATTTTAAACCTTCACAATATCAACACACTCCACGTCTAGAGGGTCTGAGGACTGGGAGGCTGAGTTATCCTTCCACACTTTGCTAATATCAAGAATGGTGTGGGGTCCCCCAACATACTCCTCCTCATCCCTGCAATCTTTGCTATCAGACCACTCCTCTTCCGTATCCATGTCATTAACCTGCACTTTCTTGTTATTCTTAGCCAACGTACTAGACCTCCTGATGATGGTATCGCCACCAATCACCATTGTAGCAGTGACCACCGTGTCCCCCTTAAAGTCCTTACCCACAATTTTTTTTACCTTTGTTGTCCCTGGCCAGAGGCTCCATCAAACCCTTCACATCATCCTTAACTTTCTTCTTTGGGGTAGGTTTGCTAACAGTCTTGGTAGGGGTTGACTTGAGCTCATAGAGACTAGCCATAGAACTAGTCTGGGAAATTCCCGCATTCGCCTTAAGCTTCTTAGTAGCAGGTTTAGGCTTATGAGTTTCAAAAGTAACCATATGGGTTTTCCTGATGGGACCTTTGGACTCAGCTGGGGATATATTGGCCACAATAGGAGGTTCAATTTCCTCAACACAGACAACATAAATGGGTTTGGGTGGGCATAACATAAGATGGAAGTGGTAGAGCCTCAAAATGAGGCCTTGGTGGAGTGGCTAGCCTCAATACATTTTTCAACAGAGCTCTCTAAATCCTTAAGAAGGAAAAAAAGAAAGCCTAACAAAATTTTATGCTAGAGGTGATTTAAAAGAGGGAAGTGATAGAAATAGTAGGTTTTGTATCTACCTTCTAGGGCCACGTACTTCATTAGGGCAAGGCGAACTTGGTCCCAAGGCTGTAGGAGAGCCTATCTCTCAAACCTTGACTGGTTATGAATCAACTTCTCATTCCCCAAAAAGAAGGAATTAAAGCTTTCGTTATCTTGGGCCTTAGTATGCTTCGGGTACTTCTTACTAGTGCATAGTAGCCCCATCGCCTATGCAATCACTCCCTCATTCACTTCAAAGGAAATACCACCCATGGTAAATCTTCTATCTTTTCAAGAATTTGCAAACTGCGCTGATAAATTAGGGTCGTGACCCACCAGACTCTCCATCAGTGGAGCCAAATCGCCTTCAACACATATTGCCACACCAATGGATTGTTGCAAAATTCACCATAGTTGTCAGGCTCTATTCACACCCTATCACCACCCATAATGTCACTCTGCACATAGAATAACCAGAAAACCTATGAGAGCAAAAGGTTTCAGAAGAGGAGACAAAATAGCAGAAAATAGAGAACCAATTAGAAGCTTTATCTCATAATTATTAGTCACATCAAAATTAAAATAAAAAAAATTCATGGATATACAATAGCTTAGCGCAATCCCCAAAAGGAGATTACGTAAGGTACAACCCAGCTTGGCCTTAATCACAAAGTACCCTCCATAATTCCTCATGATGGCCTTTTTAAAAATGGACTCCACCCCATTATTCAAAATTTTCCACTTGTAGGACACCTCAACATTAACACTCGTCCACATAGCCCATAAGACAAAAATGTGGACACCCCATAAGGCCCATAAAAATGCATGATTATATATTATCATGGATCAAGTAAGGGCTTTGCTCCTTCAAGATTAAACCTTGAATACCTAGTGCTAGATTCCCCAAATTATTCCAGCACTTAGAAATTTTCCAATGTGTGCCAAAGTTGGCTAAAGCATCAGCCACTTGATTTCCCTCCCGATAAATGTGGGTAGCAATCTTCAAATTCATCTTAGACACAAAGAGCCTTATGTCCAATAAAATTTCTTTAGTACTCCACCCCAGTAATCTACCAAAGTTAACAACATTAATAATAGACTTAGAATCACCTTCTATATGAAAGTTCTCAATCCCCATAGTAACAGCTAACTGGATGCCCTTTAGTAGCACTCTAGCTTTCACAATCATAGAAGATTGGATGCCAATCCCCCCAGAGTAACCAACCACAAAATTTCCCTTGCAATCTTTGATAACACCTCCTATGCAAACTCTACCCGAGTTGCCTTTGGCCGCCCCATCAAAATTAAGTTTATACCAACCACTGTTTGGAGGCTTCTAGATAGTGTCACTTCTAGCCAGAGATCTAGAGTTGTCATAGGAGTTGGCATCCAGGTTTTGATGCCAAGCTTTGGCCATAATAATTTCCCTCTCAGTTAGACCTTTATCTGGGGTTTTCCCTTTGAAAAGTGAAATGTTTTCCGCAATGAGCCAAGAACCAATACCAAATACCTCCTTCAGACTCATCTCAATGTTCTTGAAAATCCTATTGTTTCTCTCTTTCCATAAGCACCAACTGATAATGGGGGGAACCTGGTTCTAAATCTCATAAGGTAAGGGGTGGATGAAGGGTCCAGTCTAGCTCAAGATAAAGGATTTAACATCCTTACACATAGTCCACTAAATACCCAAATGCTCTAAAGCTAGCTCCCACACACCAACAACAAACGGACAGTGTAACAACAAGTGGTCCACTGATTCTTCATTGCACTTGCATAAAAAAACATCTGTTGGGGATCTAGAATCCCCTTTTTCCTCAAATTGTCCTGAGTAAGAATCCTATTATGGTAGGAAATCTACCAAAAGAAGTTTACTTTTAGGATCATGCGTCGATTCCAAACCCTCTTCCAAAGTCAAGGACAACACCCTAGTCTATCAACAAATTGTAAGTTGATTTAACTAAAAGATCACCTTGCTTGTCAGGAATCTTGAAGAATTCATCCCCCATGTTGGTTGATGGAAGTCTAGTAAGGGAGAGCAACTCCTACAGGTACTTGGAAAGGAGACTTAGATCAGGGGATAAAGGGCAGCAAAGGGCCAAATCATTCCACTTTCTAGCTCCATGTGGGCCAAGGAGGTAATCACTAATATAAACACCAAAGAACCGTTGAGCCAGCCTCATAAGATTCCTAAATTCAGAATTTTCCAGAGGAGTATCAAGTAACCAGGGGTCCTCCCAAAATATGATTTTATTACCATTACCAATCTTCCATTTCATCCCAATCCTAAGCAAATCTTGTAGATTGCAAATGCTCATCCAGGCCAAGGAACCTGAAGGGTGAACCTCTAAGAGACAACCAATCAAAGGTTTGTTTTGAAGATGCTTAGCATTCATAATCTTGCACCAATCCTTTCTATTCCCCAGTTGGTCCCAACCCACTTTGGCCATCAAAGCCTTATTGGTATTAAAGACAATCTTGATCCCAAGCCCACCACAATGTTGAGGTTGATAAACTTTGTCCTATTTAACCAGAGCAATTTTCTTCCTTTCCTCGGTCCCCAACCAGAGGAAATTCCTTTGAATTTCCTCAAATTTCTCCGCAATATATCTGGGGATATTGAATATGGAGAGGAAGTAGATAGGGATACCTTGAAGAGTAGCAGATAGGAGTTTTAGTTTACCAGCATGGCTAAGGATGGAACCTTTCCACCCAACCAACTTTCTTTGGATCCTTTCAAGGACCGAATTCCAAAAGTCAGGAGTGACTTCCTTGACAGTAATGGGTAAACCGAGATAAATCAAAGGAAGAGAACCACTCATACATCCCAGGACAATAGTCACCCGAGCTTGTAGGTTAGGAGTGTTTTTGAAGAAGTAAATCATACTTTTATTATAGTTAATACACTTCCCAGAACAAGCAGTGTAGCCGTTGAGACAATTTTTCCATTTCCTAGCTTCAATCACAAAGGCTTTCCCAAATAGGAAAGTATCATCCAAAAATTGTTGGATCATAGTCAGATCTAAAGAAGAGGCAACCTTGATTCCCTTAATAGAACCTTCTAATAGTAGATTAGAAAATTTCCTGCTCAAGACATCCACAATCATGATAAACAAATAGGGTGAAAGGGGATCACCCTATTTGATACCTCTCCCAGCATTAAAGAACCCAAAAGGAGTCCCATTAACCAGAAAAAAGTACTTTACCATAGTTATGCATTCCATTATGAGTTTGACCATAAATTGGTCAAACCCAAACTTAGCTAAGACTTTAGGGATAAAGTCCCAAATCACCTTATCATAACCTTTTGAAATATCTAATTTAAGGGCCATACTAGCATTATTGCATCTATCCAATGGAGTAATTCATGAGTGGTGGTAGCATCGAGGATATGAAGACCAGGTACAAACCCTTTTTGAGTGGGGCTAATTAATTTGTCAAGGAGAGGTTTGATGTGGTTCACTAGAGTTTTATAGAGGATTTTATAAAAGGTATTGCAAAGGCTGATGGGTCAAAAATTAGTCATAGACTGGGGATCGCCAATCTTGGGAATTAAGGTTATAAAGTTGTAGTTCAGTTGTTTGAGAATCTTACCAGATTTGAAAAAATCATGAGCAACTAAGACAAGGTCCCCACCACCAATCTCCCAAAATATCTGAAAGAAGGCCAGTGGAAAACCATCTGGGCTAGGTGCTTTGTAAGCTCCCATATTAAAAGTAGCTAACCTGACCTCATTAGGAGTGACAACATTGAGAATCCCAAGGTTATCATTCTGGGAAATGATGGTCGGGAGAGGGTCCAGTAGAAGATTGTCAAAAGTCAGATTAGGAGCCTTAGCAAGGGCCAAATAAACCTTCTGAAAATAGTTTGCAGCCAAGAGACTGATCTAGGTGGGTGTATTGATCACACCCCCCTACTCATTATGCAATTTAGTTATCTAATTCCTTTTATTATGTTTAATGGAAAAAATGTGAAAAAAGAGGTATTCCTATCATCTTCTTGTAGCCATTGGACCCTGGATTTCTGTTTCCAGAAAATTTCCTCTTTCCTTAGAATTTTCTCCCACTCCCTTTAGCTCTCTTTTTCCTGGTTGTAAGTAGGTAGACTGACATCCCCCTCCTCCATTTTCTTTTGGATAATTTTAAATTTATCCCCAACAACTCTTTTTTTCTGGAAAACATCCCTAAAAACTCTTTTGTTCCAACCTTTTTCCATACATTTGATATGTTTAAGTTTAAAAAATATCCTGAACATGGGGGAACCATGAACAATAATATTCCACCATTCAAAAACTTTGTTCTTGAAGTCAGGGTGGGAATTCCACATTATCTCAAACTGGAAAGGGAATGATTCAACAACAAAATGGTCATTCAAGATTAGTAGCAGAGGATTTTGATCCGAAACCGTCTTGGGTAGAGCCTAAAGATTGGCACTGAGTAGGCCAGGCCAGTTACTGGAGCAAAGGAATCTATCTAATTTGACTTGAATTAAGTCCTCCCCAAGATGCATGTTGTTCCAAGTAAAAGCTTGGCCCAATAAGTCAATGTCAATCAGGCTAGTAGAACTTATAACGTTTTCTAGATCAGCCATGCTATCAAAATAATCCACCATACCGCCACTTTTATCTGAAGGATATAAGGGGGAGTTGAATTCCCCAACCACAAGCTAGTGAGATACGCTATTATTTTTAACCCAATCTGAAAAATCCTGCCACAAGGCATTCCTAGCATTTCTCTAGTTGGGATCATAGACATTGATAAGCAACCAAGAGCTGCCTAGGTAAGAAAAGGAAACTCCCACACTACTTCAACAACGGAATATTTTAGAGCCATTAATCCTAGAGGGGTTACATAGCACAACAAGACCACTTGACACTCCATCAACATCACTATAGGAGTAAGTGGCACCCGACCATAAATACTTATCAATATTGTCAAAATTAGCTTCCTTCATCTTGGTTTCTTGTAAAAGTAATACATCAATCTTATGTTCTAATACATAGTTCTTCAGAGCAAGCTTCTTATGAGAGTTGTTCAACCCTCGCACATTCCATGACATGACCTTTATTTTTTACCCTTCTTGGAGAACACTTCCAATGTCCTCTATTTACCAATGGCTATCTCATTTGCAGTCTCTCTCAACCTAGCTTGTCTATGGCTAGGTCTTCCAGGTTTGGAGTCACCTCCCACATCCGCCTTCTTCTTTCTCCCTCTTTTCTTTGGGGTTACCCAATTATCCTCTTCTATGGATTTCACTTGATCCAATCCCTCAAAACTAAAAACTAACCCTTCTTTAACTCCAACACCCACATCCTCCCAAATTTTTCCCTCTTCACCCATAGTCTCACTAGCCCCAGTAGTAGATCCTACCTCCAATAGGGAGCCACTTAATAACTCATCCCCCCCAAGAGCTGGGTCAGAGGATGGAGCATCAACATCCAAAATTTATCAACTACCAGCTTCTCAATTAGAGTAGGAATAGCAAGGCTCGAAGTTGGATCCACACTAGAAATATCCATCCCACTAGGAGGATCCCTAGAGATCGGGGGCTCAACCAAAACTGGTGAGGCAGACTTGGCCAGAGAGTCATCATCCTTCAGAGCATCATTTTCCAAAGGAGGGTGAACATTTGCAGCAAAGTCTCCCAGGTTAGGCTCCCGATTAAAGGAAGATTTATAGTCAGAGATAAGGTGGCTAGGTTTAGCACACTTCTAACAGTAAACGAAAACATTTTCATAGAAAACTGGTTGAACCCAGGTACCAAACTTAAAGCACAACTTCACAGAGTTAGGAAGTGTCTTATTCACACCAATATTCACACAAAAGTGGGAAAACACTAACTTGGATTTGGATCTAGTGATGGAGTCTGAAGTAATGAACTGGCCCAAGGAATCCCCAATGCTTTTGAAGATGGATTCATCTCAGCATTCCAAGGGAAACCTAGGTAGTCGAATCCAGACCGACACTGATTTATTTAGATCCACAGTAGGGCCAAAACCAGATTCCAACGACATAATGCCAAAATGTGCTTTCCATACACCCAAGGCCCAAAAGAGAGGACTACAACCAAGTCTTTAGAAGCTGTGAATTTGAAAAAGAAGAGACCACCCGACATTGCGCAAATGTCCACACTTCCTTTGAGGCACCATTTAGCAGTAGCCCATCTTTGGACCATATCCACAGAGGGACAAAATGAGAGAAAATGACCCATAGCTGTCTTCTCCATCGAGGAAAGAATCCTATCACTGACTATATTAGAGATAGTGAAATCCATTCCTGAAGCTTTGAATTCCTCTTCAGAAGGAGGTGAAGGGCCTTTTGAGCTCTTTTTACCATTGGTCAGCACATCCTTCCAACCTTTAGTTTTCAAAAGAATCTCGACCGCCGACACTTCCACACCAGACAATACCAGAATCACGGGATCCCATTCAGTTTTTGACTTTTTTTTAATTTTTACTGCTAAAAATTTATTGCCAATTTTACAACTTGACAGTGTATGGTTGACAACGACTAATTCTTCCATTTTCTAATGAATCTTGTCTCCTACAAGCTTTTGAACTTGCAATTTGATTTGAATTTTGAAAGGAGGCAACATTGGGAGAGTTTTGGAGTGGAATTATGTTTATTTTCTAATCATTTGGAGGAATAAAAAAATAGAATTTTACTATTGAAGTTCATTTGTGCTTCAAAATTTTGTAATCATGGGATCACAACGTCATCAAAAGAGGAAAGATAGGAAGGTATTGGCCCTTGAAGAAACACATGAAGGAAAGAGGATACAAAAATATAAAGATTTAGAAGAATGGGGATTCAAACAATGAATAATGTTGAAGCATTCAGTTCCATCACTATTGAAGATAAAAACATTGAAAAGACCATGGATGTAGATGATAAAAATTTGCAAGAGGTGAATGTAGAAGATAATACGATTATAGAAACTAATCCTGGTATGTCTTCAAATCCACCTTTCAATGCTATAGATAACGTGACAATAGGCATGAATCTAGGTACGTTGTCAAATCCACCTTTGGCAGATATAGAAAATGTGATTCTAGATGATTTAAAAGAAGATGGATATAACAATGTTGAGATTGATTCTATTCGTAGAGAAATAGTAGAAAATGAAAACCCTTTTGTTGTTGAAAATG
Organism: Sequoia sempervirens; assembly: GCA_007258455.2. Taxonomy (NCBI): domain Eukaryota; kingdom Viridiplantae; phylum Streptophyta; class Pinopsida; order Cupressales; family Cupressaceae; genus Sequoia; species Sequoia sempervirens. The sequence goes on from VDFB02109042.1 coordinate 43,321,370, forward strand.
AAAATGAAAATCCTTTTGTTGTTGAAAATGAAAATGAAAATCTTTTAGTTGTTGAAAATGAAAATGAAAATCCTTTTGTTTTTTTTTTTTTTGGTAGAAGGCCAGTGGCCTATATATATATATATTTATAGTAAAATAAAGTTTATACAAAGGATTTATATCATCTGGGATATCAGATGAAAATCCTTTTGTTGTTAAAACTGAAAATGAAAATCCTTTTGTTGTTGAAAATGAAAATGAAAGTGTTGTTGAAAATGAAAATATTTAAAAAAAAATTGAAAGTATTGTTTTGGATAATCTTCTCGATAATATTTCTTGGAGAAAAATAAAAACACATGCCAATAAATTATACAAACAATTTTTTTATCGAAAAAACTATCTTTTCAATGTTAACTCATGATGCAATTGATGAGAATGTGGGAATGAGAAAAGTAATGAAAAGTTAGACATTGTTGTAAAACCGAAAAGAAAAGATGAACCACTTAAACATGTTATATATACTATTGCTAGTGCCATTGAGTCTATTGGAAAGATGAGTTGACCTAAAGATAAGAATGTGGCACGACGAGCTATAACAATTGCTTTAGTTAATAAAACAACTTTAGATAAAAAAAAATGTTAAGAAATATTGGTGGAACTATAAAAATACATCCTAAAACGTTGGTAAGGGTGGCAAAGAGAAGATAAATTATAGAAAATGATCCAATCAATTAATGTTGGAGTTTTAGTGGTCGACTCCCAAGATTTGACATGAAATTGAATATTGAAATAAAATCTTTGGTTGAAAAATATTGGCATGATAATACTAGGGTATCATCTAATGCTAGAGATGTTTGGAAATTAAGAGTAGGGTCCAAAATTTGTGATCCTCATCCAAAAGACTTATTATACACAACTCAAACCGAATTTTATAGAAAATTTTGTGATGATTCAATGTTGCCTAGTAATATTAGCATAAGTCAAAGATCTTTTGAAAAATGTAAACCTTGGTATATCAAAATTAATAAGTAATGAATCTCTTGTTGTTGTAAAATGCATGTGCAATTTCATTATTACTATGATGTTTTGCATTATATATATTGTACTTTACATACTAACATGATTATGCAGGAATGTGGTATTAATATGCCACCTAAAACAATCAAGGATTTTATAGTAGGTTTGCTTTGTGAAAGATCTAATGGGTAATCATTTTATTTAAGTTAATGTATTTCTGGACAATGAACTAGTTGTGGCAATCTTTCATTCTTCGAAGTTTGTATGCATGAAAGTGTTGAAAATGAGTTTGGACAACAATTAGTGGATGTTAAAATATTTAAGAATGTTGAGTATTCTTTAAAAGATGGAAAAGTTGGAAAGCGTTGTGATTTAATCATTGAAAAAAATAGTATTCATGCATTCATATTATATTTTAAGAGTAAGATTGTACCAAAATATGTCAAGCACTCTTAACATGCTTGATGGCTTGATAGACAATTTCACACATGTGGAAACACATTTCTAGTTGGAACTATACTATCAGTGGTCAATTTCATAGAAAACTAAACTCTTGCTCCACAAGAGGAAATTCAATCACAATATTAAAAGGGTAAAAACACAAACCTATGTCACACTTTCAACCAACTAAATAGTTCTGAGCAAAACAATTTTAATATAAATAATTTTGGTCGAAATAGTTTTGCCCAAAATCACATGGCCTATAATGGCACATAGAGTTTTGGGCAAGACCCTTTGGCTCGAAACTGAAAAATTTAAATTTTTCCTCATCACTTTAAAATGTGACTCAATTTAAGTGTAAGGTTTCAATGGAAAGGGTTTCGGTTGAAACCCTTTCGCTTGAAACTACCTATGTGGCATCTTAGTTGGCAACCAACTCAACACTTTTTAGAATTTTTTGAAACTTTCAACTTCAACTAAATATTTTTTCAGTCAGAATGATTTTAAAAAGAAAAAAGAAAAATACCCTTTTATAGAGCTCAGAGTGGTGAATCCAAATATATATATTTTTTTGATAATTTGATTATTTTTAATATATATTTGTTTAAAATAATGCAAGTAGGCTGTTAAAGTTAAAAAGAGGTTGATTAGAAATTTAAAAAATAGTAAAACATATTTAAAATTTTGAAAAATCTATGGTACACCAGAGGAGTGAATCCTCTTCAAAAGGGTATAATTACGCTAAGAGGCATATTACAATGTCATCAACGAGTACGTGTACATTTTTATTCTCCCCATTTAAATTGACGTCTACTAACCTGTCGCAAAGTAACATATTTATCAATAGATTTATGCTTTTAAATCAAATTTTAAAGCAGTTTACATAATGCAGAAATTTCCTTGTTTTAGCTTTGGTTTCTTAGCGGTTTGATGCCTACGAAATCTTATCCTTAGCTTTGTTCTTTCTTCTTTCCTTTATTGAGCTTTGCTTTTATAGATTTCTTTGTTTTAAATGTAGTAGTTGCAGACACCTTTGTAACCATGCATGCAAAATATGGAATCAAATCTGTTTCTCTAATTTAAGGGATGCCGAGGAGACATTTGTAAATATACAAAACATACTCCATTATTGTAGTGATATTTGTTTTGTGCCTCCCTTTTCTTTTTTAAAATATATGATTAGCTGAAAATAGGTGCCTCGAGAAGGATAACTCTCAGTGTATTTTTTATATATATTAATATTTAATATATGTATGCTAGTTTATTTTTTGAAAATGATAAAAAAAAAGTAGACATTAGATGACCTCAAATGAAAACTATCAAATTTTGGTAAGTTTGACTTTAAAATGTTATTACGAGAAAAATATATATCAAATTTAAAAAAAAACACTAGATATTGAAGTTACCTATTTGGAGAAAAAAATCTAGGGGAAAATGAAGCTTTTTTTATTTGTTTCTTGATGCCAACTGAACGTTACTTTTTCCTGAAATTTTTAGCATTTCAAAATTTGCTCTTAAACTCTTAAAAAAATATCAAAACAATTTTTATTTTTTTTTAAATTACATGAATAAACTTCATCAAGAGTTCTACATTTCATTATTTTACATCATTTTGAAATTCAAAACATAAAGACCACTTTTATGTGGTCGAAGTTGATATTTTTTTTGGTGTTGGCCGATTCCTTTATAAAATGTGACATAGGTTTGTACTTTTACCCACAATTCAATGCAAGTGGCTATGTTTGTTCATATTTTGTACAGGCATACAGATGATAGTACAAAGGATGATGGAAAAATCTTGAGGGAGTATCATTTCTATTTGAGGGGCGAATGGTTACACTAGTCAAAGTTTGTTCAATATTGTTTCAATATATTTTATACAAATTTAAGAGAAAGAGGAATCCAAATGAAAAAACATCTCATATGGTCAAATAATTGTGTAATACCCAAAATTAAAATTTTTGCTTCATTAAAGTATTTTGTAAAAGTGATTCAAGTCTTGTAAAAAATGTCAAAAAAAATAAAAATTCTATTTTTAGAAATTTCTAAAAATAGACTTCAATTAGGGTTTTCTAGGTTTGTTGTCAAATGGATGTTGGCAAAATTTTCTAAAAATAAAATCTTTGCATGGAGGGATCAAACTAATTTTAATTGGTTAAAAATACATCCCAAATTAGGCTAGTCTAGTCAAAATTGTCAAAAAGATAGTTTTTCTTTGGTGGGTCTATTTCGCTTTTTCAAAAGATAAATCAGGAACTCTGAGTTCATTAATGGAGGAAGGCGAACTGTCAGGTGTCAGAATCAAAGTCTCAAATGCTGCACAAATTTATCAACAACAAAAGATGCTCAGGAAACGGTAAACAGAGGAGGGGAAATCTAAAAATACCAAAATATGTGAAAAATATTCTAACATTGGGAAACCCAGGTGCCTTATTTCAAGGAGGGTGCCTGGTATCCAATTCCTTAGCCAATTTTTAGCTTATGACAATGGTCAACGCATTCAACAATGAAAGTCAACGCAGTAAGCAATGACGGTCAACACAGTCGGTGAAGGTGGTGAATGAAAAATGAGGAGGAATTGAAAATATTGAAAAATAATCTAACTTTGGAGAAGTTGGATGTCTTATTTCGAGGGTGCCTAGGGTTTCATGCCTTAGATTTTTTTTTCATTTTTTAGAAAATGTGCAATCTCCTTCGTCAGCTCGATTCCAATTGTGCAAAAAATAGTCACAAGCAATTTTTAGGGTTTGAAAAGTTGGAGGTCATCTCAAATATGTTCAGGTTCTTTAATGAATCCATCATCCAATTCACAAGATCTATCAGACAACAAGAATTGTAGGTCGAATGGAGGCATTTTATGTAAAACGAGGAAAACCAAAGAAAAGTTGAAAATTTCAAAAAATAAATTGTCTGGTAATCTTGGGTGCCTTTTTTCAAGGAGGGCACTCGAGACTTCAACGCTTAGAATATTGTTTGCATTTTTCAGAAAACGTTAAAAATTCTTCGTCAACCGTTTCCAACTTTTAGAAAATTAGTTAGATGTAGTAAAGAAGGCTGGTAAAGGGTACCATTCAACTCATATATGATTAGGCTTGCCAAATTAACTGACTTTCAAACTCTGTTATTCACCAGTTGCCCAAAAATGAAGAACAAACAGGGGTTACTGGCTTAACGTGAAATGAAGAAAGAAAATTTTGAAAATCTCAAAAAATGGTTAAGTTTGGGGATATTGGGCACCTTATTTCAAGGAGTGCACCCAAGTGTTTGTGCCTTAGAATTTTTTTGATTCCCGCCATACTTTCTTCCATTTTGGTCTTCGTCAGCAGCTTCAAGGGTGTGCAAACATAATCAGATGATGTCAAATGTTGAAACAAAGTTGGGGATCACTTCAATAGTGGTCAAAGATGAGATTGCCATGATTAAACATAGATTATCAGTTGACAGTGCCAATTTGATTGATTGTCAAAGTTAGAAGCAAGCTTCAACAGAGGCAGAAGCAAGCAAAAATTGAAAATTATGAAATTTTTTCTATCTCTAGTGAAGCTAGGCACCTTATTTCAAGGAAGGCACCCAAGTCATCTCCACTTAGAAAATTTTTGAAAACATTTTCATGCATGCATACTTTTTTCATCCTATTAAAGAGGAATTCTTTGTTTTGATGCAAACGAAGTCAAATATTTTTGCATGCAGACTCCAAAATTTTAGGGTTTTACATGAAAGCACTTTTTATCTCCAAACCCTATTTAAGAAAGCTTTTAGCATTCATTTTTCATAATTTACAAGTTGGATTTCAAAGGAAGAAACATAAAATTTTCTTCTTATCAAGGTTTGGAGGCTCAAATAAAGTAATTTTTCAATGTTCTTCATGGATTTGAGATTGGGAAGCACAAACACATGCTTTTGCATGGTTTGATTTTCTAGGGAATCATGTTTTAGAAATAGGTGGTCAAAATTTTCAAGTTTCGTCGATCTGGGTCTACTTGTTTTTCACTCCTCTTGAAGATTGGAAAATTTTAAAAATTTGCATGTCGATCCCTATTTTTTAGGAAATCACGCATGTTCAGGAAATCCTCAAATTTTTCAAAATTTGATGATCTGGGTCTTTTCCGAACGAAATTGTCTACAATATCCAAACCTCAATTTTTCGGCCCTAATTTTTAGAAAATCTTGCATGCTTGGGAAAAGTTAGCTTTTTCAAAATTTAACAATTTGGGTCTCTTCAGAATAAGATTGTCTACAAAACCTAGACCTCAGCCTTTTTTCTAAAATCTTCCTTTTTTTGAAGAAAAATAAGATATCTATTTTTAGCTCTTGTGCAGAACTTTTCTGAACATAGGAATGTTTACAGTCAAACTTCAAGTTTTCAAACATCTAGTATTCTCCAATAGAAATCAGGACCAAATCAGTGTTGCTCCACAATTTCCTGAGAACATTCAAAACTGACTTGAACCATGTGTTTCCAATTATTGATTTGCATGCTTTGTAAGGTGCAATAAACATTGCAGTAATTTTTTTTTATCATTTCGGGTTACTTGTAGTAGCTTCTATCCCCATCTCGATGCAAAGCCTTGAATTTGTAATTGTTTGTGTCAAGCATTACAATCCAACTTCACCAAAAATCATATCAGCAGATGGGCATATTATTTGCAACCTCAAGCTGAAAGATATTGAGAAGTGTTTTGCAATACCACCATAGATAGAAAACTTCATCATATTTATTGAAGAATGTGAAAAGGTGTTGTATGCACAAAAGGATAAGTGTCAGAAAAGAATGGCTTAGAAGTGGTTGAAAGAGAAGCATAATACTTTGCCAAGGAATGTTGGGCGTAGTGAGTTCAAGAAGGAATTTGAAGTCATGATTACTTCGCTCAATCGAGTCATGGGTCAAGCAGAGGCCAATAAATTTCCCAAATCGTTAATAGAGCAGAGCACTATGACTAACCAGCATTGATCAGTGATTTTCTCCACCATCAAATGATAGAGTTCTTCAAGGCCCATGAATTTTGCATGATATCCTACTTCGTATATCTAATGGCCTTTCAAGGCAAGTTTGGAGGTTTGAATGTCATTGGAACTTTGGGTGTTCAACATGTGTACGATCATTACTCACAATTAGATTTTTCATAATCTCAATAGCGCTACAAGTGGGTGAATGATCTATTCTTGATGCATACAGTGTGAGATCTTGATAATGAGTTGCATATATAGGTTTCAACAGATGCCAGATTGGCAATGGAAGAGTGGGCTGATTGGTTTATCCAATTCCCCATGTTCTCCTACATAAAAGTATATGGCTTCTTAGGTGATCCATTCATGCTATCTAGATATCCAACAGATGAGGTTGTGTTCATGGAATTTCTAAGGCAAGTACATGAAGTGAACACATTTTTCTATAACAGACGCAAGCCTACATTTAATTTCCCATTTGAGATGAGCATATACAGATGCAGATCAATGAATAATGCTAAGTTGATGAGTGATGAAATGTCAAAAAATTTCCTCAAGATTTTCAAAGAGAGACATTGATATGACCCTCATGGTGTCTTCGCAACATTTCTTGGTCAGAATCATACACATGTGCCTACACTTGAAGATTTCTGGACTAATTGTGAAGATGAGTTCGAAGTGCACAAGCACAACTACAACAGATTTACACTTCACTAGATGGTTATTTTCTTATCAGAAGACGTGGAAGGTCTTTTAGATGATGATGGGGAAGTCCTACTTCCCATGTATGCTTGAGATTAGGTCGAGCAGTGGCCACTTATACAAGTTGATTGGTTCACCAAAGAGGGCATCTCAATCAAGGAAAGAACAAGTTGAGTTATCAAGAACAACAAGATATTCCTAAACAATAAGAAGACACAGAAGGTAGCTATTCTAGTTGCAAAGCCACCGATAGTTTATTCATCTCTACCTTCTTCTTTTAAATCAAAACTAAGAGAAAAAGCTATGAGCAATCCTCCAAAAGATACAAAGATTAGAAGAATGATGAAAAGCTTGAAGGAAAAGGTGAATCAACAAATGCACCAGAAGTTGAATTTGTGCCTTCATCTCATGTTCTTCCATCGTCACCGAAGCCTTCTCCTATTCATATATAGATTTAGAAGGTGATTCACCAGTTCACAACATCTCAAAACCTATTGATCCATCAAGAGTTACTGGAGCTTGAATTGATCCTCCCATAGAAGTTAGTAGAGACTCCTCGTCTTGGCTTGAGAACTTGCTAGGTAGGAAAAGGAGGGATCCTTCTTATCAATTGAACTTTGTAGAACTTGATAGCGTCTACCAAAACACAACAAAGAAGAAACTTAAGAAGCACAAAGGACAAGAATGTTGATGAGGTTGAAATTGATGACTTCAAAGTTGTCAAGGCCAATCTCTGAAGAAGCACCTAACATACTGATGTGAATCTCTTCGAGGTTGCAGTTGATAACCTGAAGGAATGAATGATCAAGGATGGAGAAGATAAGGCAGCCCTCAAGGCTGAGGTTCGACAACTACGGCAGTATATTTCCAACCTCCTTCATAGTACTTCACATGCCACCTTGTTGCTTCCATAAATTCTAGAGTCACCTATAGATCAACATCAACTAAGTCAGTTGGTCATATACAAAAAACATATGAGAGATTGGATACAAGAATTCATCATGAGGGGTAGATTTATATTTGCAGAGATATACCAATTGAGGTATAACTCCCATGATCTTTGCTTAGGGATTTAGAGTTTGAGCAAAATATAGCGGAAAGGAAACCAAGTGATGAGATCATCATTTTTGACTTGAGGATGTCTTATGATTCAGTCATTATAGAAGAACAAAAGAAGAAGCTTTTTGCTTGGAGAGAACAACACCTTTTTAAAGTAAAAACCTACGAAGGAATATCTATAGAATTGGTTGGATATAGACAAAAGGTTGCTAATAATCTCAAGTTCGTAAGTGTATTTGTGTCAAAGATCCCTTGTTAATATTGACATGAAGATGGCACTTACTTTGATCTCGGTGAAGTACATACATAGTTTCATAACCTTATTCATAGAAATTTTAATGGTGATCCTGTTGCTTGCAAGATGAATCATGTTGCCACAATGTCAACAAAATTTGATGAAGCAACTGAAAAGAGGAAAGAATTGCTAAGTTTGATCGCAGATGGTGAGGAGATGTTGGAAAAATAGTACATCATTCTATTTAGTATCAATGTTCCTAATGAAGAGGCAGTTAACAACTTTTTGGAGGATATGATTTCCCAAGCTATCGATGAGTGAACTACCAGTTGAAGCATGCAAATATTTCCAAGAATAGAACTCAACTAAAAGAAACAGTTAACTCGATGTCTTTTCTAATTTTAACTTGTTCTCATTCATGCATATCTATTCTTTGAAAATATCAAATGTATAGTTGGAGCTTTTTCAGTTAACTAATGTTAGAAATTGGTTAATTTTTATTTATCTTTTATTTAGTCTTAGAAATAAAACTTGCATGTTGGCAAGTCTAGTTGTTAAAAACAAGGATATTTTAGGGTTACCTACTCCTTGTTTGTGTATAAATAAGGGTAGCCTTTCCCATTTCTTTTTAATCGTTGTTGTGATAACAAATTGCTGAGCCTATTTTGCCTATAACTTTTCTATTCAGTGTCTATTTAACTTTTGTCTATGTAATCCGGTTTTATTGCATATTGTAAGCCTATCTTTGCTATAATTTGCTATCCCAAAATTTTATTTGCTATTATAAATTTGAGGAAGGAAATCTCATGCCTATGTTTCTCTAATCTATTGTCTCAATCTATTTCAATACTTTGTCTTATGCTTTGCTTTCGTAATCTTTATTTCAGTTTACATCTAATAAGTATAATGAGTCTTCGGGTGTGTTCTGGAAGCACGTTTATTTAAGATTTTGTGTCACATCAATCATTCCTTTTCTACTTCTAACTCTCAGGCTTTGAATTTACTTGAGTTATTAGAAGCATTATTAGAATGGGTTTAGTTGTAGTTTGAAGTTACAAAACCAAAAAAAACCTCAACTACAATGTAAAATGTTTTATAACCTTGTCTCTCAACTGAGAAATAAAAAGATTGGCAGTGGTTTAGTATTCTTTTTAAGCATAATTAGCGAAGAGGGAGCTTACCCTCCTAATTTAAAGAGAATTCTAACTGTGCATAGCTGTCCATTCCTAATCCGCATTCTAGAGGTGCAAATTGAAACACCAACAAATTGTATGAGATAGTTCAAGAATGCTCGAAAGTTCTATTAGTCAAGTAGGGTTCACAAGGAACATAATGTCCAACATATGTGGATTTATTTTCAAGTTGGGCATGGTAAAGGAGAACATGATGGAGCTGCTGCATGTGTTAAAAGAATTTTTGCTAGAGACTAATTGAAATTTGAGGATGCGGTAAAATTTAAAGATGCACATGTGATTGTAGATTGGTGCAATACAAAGTTATCTACAGGATCAAGTGAGTACTCTATAGTTCAATGATTCTTTTGGTTAGTTGAAGAAGAGAAAATTCTACCTAGATTTGATTGTGAGACAATTAGTGGATCTACTAAATGACATTCATTTAAGAGTTCAAATGCAAGCACAAGGACTATCTGGACAAGGGAGCTTGCATATTTTTGTCAATTTTGTATTTTAGGTGATTGGGAAGCATGTGAGAATACAAAATGGGTTGACGAGTGGAAGCAAAGATTGTTGACACTTGCACAAACACATGATCAATATGAAACAACAATTGAAGACAATGATCAAATGTTTGCATCAGATGACTATGATCATGTTTCAAACCTTGTACAAGAAGGTAATTTAATTCATTTTATTTCACTTTATTACTATTTTGTAATATATTTAATTATATATATGAATTTATGTATGTAGATTGGTCAAATTATTTGTCATACAAGTTATTGAATTACATTTTATTTGCAAGACATGTGTATGTTGTTGTTGCACTTGAGGAGAATGAAGAGGAAACGAAATATTGGTTGGATCAATGTGTGGAAAATAAACATAAGTTAATAACACCTCAAGAAGATGATGATGGCCATCATTATCCAACAGGTTTAGTGGTGGTTGTTAGAACTTGGCTATGAAAATACCTAACAAGGAAGAATGGTTTGCTTGCATTCGAAGATTATGAAACACATAAGAAGATTATACACTACTCACATTTGGTGGTGGAAAAAAATATAAAACTAGTGAAGTATCGTGGAAGACTTACAAATAAAGAGCTATGGACAACTTCTATGGAAGAGCATGAGACAATCATAAATGCATTGCAAAAAAGAGGATGCAAATGGTGCAATGGAATAAGTAAATATAGGTAAGTATATATATTTTTATATATTTAAATACATGTTTTAATGATATATTGATATTGCTTATGTAAATAGTTGAAATTAATTTATTGTCCTTTTGTATCCTTAAGCCATCATCACATACTTTGAGAAAAAAAAGACAAGATGCAGATTCAACCTACATCATGGAATACTTGTAAATACAGGTAAGTATATATAGTTTTATATATTTAAATACATGTTTTGATGATATATTGATATTGCTTATGTAAATAGTTAAAATTGATTTATTGTTATTGCGTATCCTTAAGCCATCATCACATTCATCACATACTTTGAGACAAAAAAGAAAGGATGCAGATTCAACCTAGACAACATGGAATACTTGTAAATACAAGTAATTATATATATGCATACAAATTTAAAGCAAGTATTATGTGATTTTGAAATATTTTCATACAGATTTTAAACATAAAGCAATGCAAATGAAAATAAATTTTGAAATATTTGCATACAAAATTAAAACATAAAGCAATGTAAATGAAAATGAATTTTGAAATATTTGCATACATAATTAAAACATAAAGCAATGTAAATGAAAACCTAAATTTTTAGTTTCTAGGGTTTGTTTTTTGCAAGAAATTTGCAAAATAAAAACCTAGTTTAAACAAAATACCATGAAAAAACCTATATATGTCCATCAAAATGCCAAAAAATGGAAAAAATGCAACAAAAAAGGAACCTAGGGGAATTTCATGGTGGAAAATTGTAGTTAGAATTTGGGATCTTGATCTCTATCACTGTGTGAGCTCTGGTAAAAATGAGCCCACGAGCATTTTTAAAAAATTTAATACCTTTACAAAACAAGATCCTATTTCATGGTAAATAGGGCCCAATTTTGTGGCAAACAGGATCCTGTTTTATAATTCTTGGCTCAAGATCCTACCACGTAATGAGATATCATTCTAAATTTAGGATCGAGATCCCAAAGTATTACAGGATCCCGTTTCTAAAAAATGGGATCCCATTTTGTTTTTCCCAATTTTGGGTTTTTTTCTAAGTTTGAAACTTCCACTAGAAGTGGACTTATCTTCTTGCATTTACCCTAGAGGATCCTGATGTGACTACTAATTTTGATGCATGGTGGATGCCTCATAGGCCACTTCAATTTATACACCCTAATGGAAGAGTAGCTGGAGGGAGGAGGCGATGAGAGGCAAAGACTAGCAAAGCCCACTGACAAAGACAAAGGGTAGAAGTAGAGGTCCTTGTTGCAAAGGATAGGGGACAACTAAAGATAGTGGTGGCAATAGTAGTACCAGCAGTTGGAGGAGGAGGAGATGGGATGCCCTAGGGAGGAGGCCCTAATGATGCTAGACTTCAAGTGGCACTACAAGAGAGAAACCAGGCCTGACAAGAGAGGGATGGTTATAGGATGGAGCTAGATGACCTGACATTACAACTGATCTAGAGGACAACTAAGAGAGATCAACGTGCTCAAGAGAGGGATGCATAGATTATCCAATGATAGCAGGTTGAGGAACAACTAGACCGGGTTATTGCAGAGACGAATGCTAAGAGGGCACAAAGACAAGAGCTAGAGGTTGTAGGATAGGGTCAGATGATCCCTATGGCCCAACATATATAGGAGATCAAGCTTTTGGAGAGAGAGAGGCCACCTATTACAAGACTCTATATGAGGTAGTAGTACCCGCAGGAAGGAGACAACCCAAGAGGTCATTGAGGAGTGCAACAAGACCATCTAGTAGGTAAAATAGTGGATCAATGGGTCAACCATCACAAGCAGGACCCTTGAGTGCACAAGGACAACAACTACAACAACAAATGGGTCCTCCATACAAGTGACTCCTCCTCACCCTCCTTCTCCAAGCAGAGAGGAGAGATAGAGCTCGATGTAGCTTATCTTTGTATATTTATTTTGGCATACATATACATTAATGTAGATAGATATATATATTTATGTATATACATTCATGGCTCTTGCTAGCCTTTTGTACATATTTCCTTTTTGTTGTGTATATTGTATCACACATTCGATATATAAACTTTGTATTATTACATACATTTTTTTCATGATATATATGAGATGTAGATATTTTGATGTGGTTATGATTATGTTTTTATAGATGATGATGTGCATTATGTTATGGATGAATGTTTATCTATATGATTTGATATATGTATTTGATGATTTTATGATGTGATGATATGATATGATGGTATTATGAGGATACTATGATTTGTGGATGCAAGATATATGATGCTCTGTTATAATCATTATTTTTGTATATTTGATGCTATATACGATGACTATACAAGATGGATGATGTATAATGCTATTATGATATGGATATATGATGCTACTAACATTTTTGTGGATGCAGGATGTGATGGATAATTTTGTGTATGTCATGATACTTGGATAGAAATGTTAGTACGATGAGTAGGATAGAAGAAAAAGATAGATGATTAGATGGATAGATAGAATAGAATATGATGAATGATGTTGCTCAAATATCACAAAAATCTATGATTATTAGGTAGATTTGATTGTTTGATTGGACATGTAATAAGATAGGATAGATGATTTTTCTTTTGATTTAGGTTATGATAAAGCATGTAGAGCAATCCTTGTTTTGATATAGCAAATAGATACTATGCACCAAGGTATGAAGAACCAGGTTGGCGTCACATCTATTGCATGGGATTTGAATATGCAAACAATAGGAGTATCCTTAGTCATACCCGACATATGAAAACCTTGTTTGATCATTTGAGATAATGAAATCTTGAAGAAAGTAGACAAATACATAAAAGGTATAAAGAAACTGATATGCAAAGGTCATTGTATTGCCTAAGACTATCCCTACACACACAATGAAAGTATTCGCCAAGGTTGTATTACAAGAATATACCACAAACACAACAAATGAAAGCAATGATATTCCTCATTATGTACCCCTCTAGACACACCAAGTTATTGAAGATCAAGGTGGCGTCAAGTAAGCGATGAAATGAGACAAAATTTATATCAAAAGAAAAGACTGACTAACAAAAACATATCAAAGTCATCATATCTCTTGCCAAAGAGATCATTTTAGTTGATATCTGAAATGATGCCTATTGTAGGAAAGATATATCCATTAAGGTAGTCATTGGATGTTGACGTTGGTTTATAAAAATGATTTTTGACAATTGACATGGTGACTTTGAGTTTGCTTTGACAATGATCAATGCTTCACGATTTTTTTCATGAATGTTTTGAGTTTTGATAATTGTTGTTTTTACTTTTGTTTATTTTTTCCAAAGATAAGACTAATGATATATTTATTAAGGATGGCAAGTTTATTGCGAAAAGGGTGAGTTGGGGTTATTTGTTTTTGGATTTTTTTGAAATTATTTGAGCTTGTTTTTTGGAATTTTCGAGAAAATATGGATAGTTTTGGATTTTGTGTTATTTGAATGTTTTTGGATTTTGAATTTTTTTGGATGTTTTTGGATTTTGAACTTTTTGGATGTTTTTGGATTTTGAACTTTTTGTATGTTTTTGGATTTTGAACTTTTTGTATGTTTTTGGATTTTGAACTTTTTGGATGTTTTTAGATTACGAACCTTTTGGATGTTTTTGGATTTTTTGATTATCTAGATGTTCTTTTTATTTTCCTATTCTTTGGATGTTTTTGGATTTTCTAGAAGATTTTTAGATCACTACGTGAGCTAGAAGACATATATCAAGACTTATTCCGAAGTAGCATGTTATTACCTACCCCCATTGTCTAGAAATATATGTAATGCTATGAATGGATGAACGAATCAGTATGATGGATGGATATATGGAGGAGGAATAGTACTTGAGTGAAGTATTTTGCTTCGAAGGATTATCCCATGATAGGATAACATGTTAGGATTGAGCATGATTTGTTTGGATAGTGATAGATGCAGGTGATGGTATGACATGGAATAGGATATAGTCAACAAAAATGACCATGTCAAGATTTTTCCAAAAGCAAGTTTGAAGTATATGCTTCTAGTTTTTATCAAGATCAAGATGGATTATGGAGGGTGGACAAAAATGGAATGGATTGTAGATTTATTATGGATGGAATGGATTGAATGTTGGATTAATTATGGACAAGATAAGTTGCTCCCAACTAGAATGGTGCACATAGATGCTCAATTTTATGCATGACACTTATTTGCTAGGTTTTCATCATGGTACTTTCCCAAAGCGCCATAAGAATGGTTTTCACTAGAGGATTTTTTTTATCTTTGCTATTTTTTTGATGTTTTTTGAATTTTTTCGATATGATCATTGACTATGTGGCACTCGTTGATGGTGTCAATATAGATGTTGTCATGATGTGCCAATGATATCCTGTTTGGAGGAGTTTCTTTTCCAAGATACATGTACTTGTATATAACCCTTGAATGTTCTTATGATCTATGTCAATACCAGATTTGGCATTATATAAATGCACACATCATGATAAAGTTCCATTAAATTCCTTATGATAAAGAGTTATTGCTAGGACATGGTTACTGTGGTATTTGGATATTTTGGATTTTAAGTTGGATGGTGAACTTTGATGGAGGATATGTGATGGAGATGAATTATTCAATAGTTTGGATTATGGATCCTTTATTTTCCAAACTTGGGATGGTGAATGATGGAATGTGGATATGGAATATTGAGTGGGTTTAGGACCAACTTTTTCATACACTTTGTATGTCAATGTTGAAGATTTATTTTCAAATTGTGGACGTCTTTGATGTATGAAAGTCCCTTTTTGATGTTACCCCATAATTTCATTGACTAATGGAGTTTTATATAGATTATTTGCTTCATTTTGATTTGGGATCCATTTTAACTTCGTGTGTCCACATTGACTTTTTGATTTTTTAGCTTTAATAACTTGATATTTTTCTTTGTAAGGATTTTCCTTTTGTTGGCCCCAGTTAGTGGGTGGAAATATATTCGAGGATGATGATTTATGATATGGATAGTTGGATTATTGGCAACAATTTCATTATAAGGACTCTTCATGACTCTCATGTTGATGTTTGCATTAGATAAAGTTGCCCCCAATATCATGGTTGTACCATGAACATCATTAAGTTCCTTAATCATTGAATAACCAATACCTTGATGCTTAGGATTATCAATAAATTGCATTGGTTCTAAAATTCTTTGTTCATGTAGGCCTAATCCTTTGCTTTGATACTACATCTTTTGACAAATTTTGTTGGAAAATGAATATGATTTATCTTGGAAATAAGGTGCTAATCCTTCTCTACACTATTGGGAACCTTCAAAGGTGGTAGTCTTCTCACTAGTAAGATAGCTTGCTCTGATGAAGGTAAGTGATACAAGTTTATAGGTTATAAGTGTTTCATCAATATGCAGGATAGCTTCCCGATCAATATTATCAGCCCAAGTTTGAGGAATATTGGATTTTGATTGTTCTTCAAAAGATGATGATATTTCAAATTTGATATAAAAACCTTGTTCATGGTCATTTACTAGAATGTCACCATTAAATCCTGTGAATTCATCTATAGCTTCATCATTTGAAAATATGTCTAGAGTGGGAGACTCTTGTTATGGAGGAATAGAGGAGAGGTAATCTATGTGTCAAGTGGAAGATATTGAAATATGGGTAGGATCAATTATTGGGTCATGAATGGTATGGAACAGAATGATGGAATCTTGATCTTGACTTATTTTAGAGTTTTATTCGTTATGCTTTGGATTATGTTCTTGACATAGATTTGGGTTTGGTGGTGGAATATGAATGAAGGAATCTTGTGTGGTCTTAATGGATTTGGATGATGAGATAAAGGATTCTTGTTATGGAGCTTATTCAATATGCCCATCATGAAGTCAAATGAGGGTATGATATTATGATCAAAGATGTATTTAATGAGATAATTTTGATGTGAGACATTGCTAGATAGTGGTTGATGGTTTTGAGCACACATTAAGAAAGCATCTTGAAAAATGTCCAATTTCTCATTAAGTGGAAAATGAATATTGTTGATGTAGTCATCAAATCCTTGAATGTTTCCTACTACATTGCTATTAGAATAATTAACTTTGTTATAATTCTGTATTTTACCAAAATCATTTCCTTTTCCATGGTATGGAATCAGATCTTTGTAAATTTCTAGATCTTGGTTTCTAGGATTTCCAATATGTTGATCTACGCTTACCTCTCCTTGGTCGATAAGGTCTTGCATAAGATGTTTGAGTTTTACACAATTTTGTGTCTTGTGAACTTTTTTTCTATGGTATTGGAAAAAATCATTATCATTATACCATGTTGGTTTGGTTTGTGGTTCTTTGTAATGCCTTAGCTCAAGAAGCTAGATATGGTTTGATTGAATCTATTTGTTTAAGATCATTTTGATGGTTCCCTTAAGGGAGTGAATTTGCATCAATGAGAATTATTCAGTCTTTGAGGTGGTCCTCTTGGAGGATTGGTTTTTTGGACATTTTGTTGTTTGCTTAGTTGGAGTTGTGTGTTTTGCACAACTTTTACATCTACAACACTATCATTTGTAATGTTCTTGTTCTTCACCCATAAATATGGTTTATCATTAGAGATAGAAGGGTAATCCTTGTTGTCTTTATAGATTTTAACTAGCCCTTTTGAAATGAGATCCCTTTCAATTGCTAAACCCTTTTCTATGAGTTCTTCAAACATATGGCACATTGTAGACATAGGTGGAAGCCAAATTTTGTGTTGAGGTTTTGAATGTAAAGATGTCAACAAGCTATTTTTTCGACAAAGGCCATTTGCATTTACTTGCTTTGATTCTCCATCATTGTAAAAAGGATGTAAAATTTTCCCCCTAGTTTTGTTTAATGATATATAAGTTGGTTAAAGTAACCTCATGTTCCATATTATAGGATAAGTTATCTACAAATTTGTCCACAATATCTTGGAATGTTTTAATACACTGGGGTAAGTGAGAGAACCATTTGATCACTTGTCCACCTAAGCTTGAATGTGGAAAGAGGTGCATTATATATGTATAATTATATGAAACCTCTAGGAAAGCTACATAGAATTCCCTTATATGCTCATGTGGGTCACCCCGTCCTTTGTATTTATCAAACTTTGACATCTCAAAATTTGGAGGAAAAGGTGTCAATGTTATGTTCTTGTCGAACGGATAAGGACATAGGTCTTCAAGAGCGTAAGATTTATTTGTGTGTCCTAATTGTATGTCATTGATTTTCTATGTCAATTTTTAGATTTGTGATGTCAAATTGTTAGGAGGGTTGTTTGGTGGAGCGTATGTGTTATATTGAGGTGTGGATGAAGATTCATATAATGGATTTTGATTTTGTGGAATATTATACATGTTATACGATGGGATTTATTGTGGGTTGATTTGATGTTGAGGACCCTATTGTTGTGTGTGGGTAGGGTCATATGGATTGTATTGGTGTTGTGGTGGATTTTGATGTTGTGGGTTTTGGTGTTGCGAAGTTTGGTGTTGTGGAGTTTGGTATTGTGGATTTTGGTGTTGATGGTTGATGTATTGTTGTTGTTAAGGATCTTGTTGTTGATGATGGATGTATTGTTGTTGTTGGAATTTTTTTATTGATGGTAGATGTTTGTTATTGATGGTAGATGTATTGTTGTTATTGGGAGATTTGATGTTGTGAAATGTGTTGTTGAGGAATTTGAGGTACATGTTGTTGAGGGTTTTGTTGCAAGTTGGGAATATAATTGGGGTTTGGTATGTTAAATGTATGCATAGCATTTGTTATATTAGGATATACGTGGGGTGGAGGATTTGGTGTTATGAAAGGATTATTCTTTAGTTTTTTTATCATTTTTGTATTTAGGGGGTTTGGTATGTTTGGGTTTGTGTTTGAGAATGGTGGGATGTTCGTGTTTAGGATATTTGGATTTGTTTGATTACCCATAGGTTGGTTGTGGTATAGAGGATTCATGTATTGTTTAGAAAAAGGCAACGAATCCATGTTAATGGAGGGATTGTAGGTTGACTTGACGTGTTTTGTATGGGAGGTGGCGGTATTTGTTCAATGATGTTATGGACCATAAACACATTCTCTCATAGAGGTACACTATATGTTATGGCATTTTTCATGACTTGTTCCCTAAGTGTGGTAATGCCATAGTTTGAGGGTAGTTTAGCACCACCTTGTGCAAGATTTTGCAAGTACAAGTTAGGGTCAACAACTAGTAAGACATCAAGTGCTCTAGCCAAAGATGGATCTTGTTATATCTCTATAATTTGTTCATTATTGAATTCTATAAATCCCTCATGTTCATTTGTGATATCCTCTATAGTGAAGATTTGATCTTGTTATTTTTGTTGGGGATTTTATACTCTCTAGGGTTAAACTCGGTGCCAGGAATTCCATTGGTTGTTTCAATAGTACTCATGGGTGTGGGGCCACTAGAATTACTAGTTTGGATTCCATGTTTATTTTATGTTGGGATCTTATTATAAGCATAAAACTTGTTATGACCTTGTAAGATGTGAATTTGGATGAATGTTTTATTTCAAAATGGACTTGGAAAAAGACACTCTAAGTAGATTTGAACCCTAGTTTGAAGTTGATGTTGATTGGATGGATGGAGGATGTGAAAACCTCTAAAAGATAAAAAATGACTAGATCTCATTTTGATTGGTGTCGAGGATAATCCTTGATTGTTTTAGACTGATGAGTCCAAGTAAAGGAAAATGATAATGAGTTTTACAAACTTAGGAGTAGACAATGACTACTAAGCAATCTAACCCAGAAGGATTTGACACTAATTTAACAATTTACTTAGAAATGACTATTTTCCAAGAAAAGGCTAAACTAGAAGTTGTGATAGGAGATCTAAGAAGACTTATGTCTAATTTTGGTTACTGTGAGATGAATTGTTTTGTTGTTGTTGATAAGGTTGATGTCTAGCTCAAACTAAAAGGATGTATTTCTAAAATCCCAAGATGAAATGATGATGCGGGATGAGGATGATAAACCTTTTTTGTTTAGGATAACTGATGATGACTACAATTTTATTTAATACAAGTCTCTTATCCTATAAGGATTGATAGTTAAATTTTTGGAATCTAAGTTTTTAGGAAACCTAAAAAAATTAATTGACAGTCAAAAGCATCACTTTCAAAAGCATTGTTTTAATAAAAAAAAGTGTGGTACTTCCCCTAACAAAAGCGACTAGATTTTTATAAAAGCATCACAAATTTTCAGAAGCACTACTGTGTGACAGTCAAGAGTGTCACTGTGTAGGTTTTAGGGTTTTGGACTGACATAGAGTAGATTTTTTATCATAAGCGTCGAGTTGCTCAGAAGCGTCATGATGTAAGATTAAAAGCATCGAGTTATAAAATCATAAGTGTGAAGTTGCAACTAGAAGCACAATAGATTTACAAATGAGTCACTGTAACACAGAGGCAAGGTTTTGTAAATTCAACCTAAATTTGTTTATGGTTTTGGAATTTTTTGACTATTTTGAGGATTGATTTTTAAATTGTTTGATCTAACAAGAGACAAAATATAGTAGAGAATAGCATATAAGACTGAATTCATAGTTTTTGAGGATAAATTTGTGAGCCTTCTTCAAAAAGAGTACGCTATTTGGTGTCACCGATATTGAACAATGAATACACGCTAAAAATACACAACCTAGCTAGTAGTAAAAATGTGTGTCAACTTAGGATAAGCCCATCTTCCGAAGCAAATACCTCCACAATGAGTGGTTGACTAGAGTATACGGAGGTCATCTACCACCTCCGCACCTCTCACCTCGAAAGGAAAAGGTCCTAATCAAGGAATATCAGTCACCTCAACAAGGGGAAATACATGATGAGTTACTTCACGCATGATACTATGTGTTGCAGTATCCGAAGCTAATGGTTGATGGCCTTAAAGTCTACTAATAAACAAGGTTCATAGTGGGGGATTGATGAACTATGAACACATATGAGGATACTCGAGTTGAGGGGGGTCTCCCCTCTCCTCCTCACCTATACATGACTTGGTAGACCAAGGGTTGAGAGGCTTGGGTTATAGGACGTTGGTCACACATTGGGGGTACAACTTTTGTTCTCCCTCCTTTTTATACCTCACCTGAAAATGTGGTTGAGGTCGACCTTGAGGTGATGAAATCCCCAAGTAGGCCTCCTATTGAATTAAATGGAAAATGATGCTATTTTTTATTCCCAATATCATTCTTAAGAGTCATGAGGGAAGAGCATACACAGACAATCACTCCTTGATTATACAAATAGATTGCAAACTAATGGTGATTTTGATCTCCAAGATCATATGTAGCACAAGGAGAGAGCATACACACCACTAGCCTACTAAACACGACAAACAAGTTCTTTTTAGTACCCAAATTCAAATGTGAAAGTTGTATTGTTCAATTTTAAAGCCTGAATTCAAATGTGAAATTTGTATTGTTCAATTTAAAACCCAAATCAAAATGTGAAATTTGTATTGCTCAATTTTAAAACCCAAATTGAAATGTGAAATTTGTATTATTCAATTTTAAAACCTAAATTGAAATGTGAAATTTGTATTGTTCAATTTTAAAACCTAAATCGAAATATGAAATTTGTATTACTCAATTTTAAAACCCAAATAAAAATGTGAAATTTGTATTATTCAATTTTAAAACCTAAATTGAAATATAAAATTTGTTTGAAAGAAATCTTACAAGAAGACTTGTTAGTAGTTTGTTTCTTGTCTTCTCCCAATGTATGTCACAAGCTGCACAAGTGCGTTAGTTCTAAGAAAACTTCACAAAATGTTAGGGTTAGTTTGAAACAAAATTCAAGAAAATAAAATCAAGTATGTTATTGTAATAGCCAAAAGTGTCATTGTAACTAAAACAAAAGCGTCAATATACCTCAAATGTGTTATTATGTCTGTGAAGAAGGGTCAAGTCATAATAGAACTACTAAGTCACAATGAAAGCGTTGCTATAATGCACAAAAGCATCGTTGTAACCTTCAGTGACAAAAAAACACAAAAGTGACAAAACATAAGCATCGATATATATTAGAAGCATCATTGTATAGATCAATAGTGTCAATGCATGACAAAATCGTCATTGCATAGAAAACAAAAGTGTCAATCTGTTGCAAAAAATATTCCTGTAAATACTATGTTTTTTTATGAGCTTCCTTTAGAAGCTTACAAACCTGTGGATTTTTTTGAATTTTGTGGTAGTTAGGGTATTGATCACTCCACTACTGCTATTGAAATTTCTCTAGGCCCATGTTCTACCCATCTTAAGATATCAAAAATCCCAAGCATGGCAACTCCTTCTACATAGCCTAAGTAGGTTTATATGCAAGTCCAACTATGTGAAATTTTTTTGTCGGTGTGCAAGATGTTATTTTCTCATCTTGTTGAGATCCAAAATTTCATCCAAATAAATTATCACAAAGTTGCCAAGAAATGACTCTATGACCTCTTCCATTATCCTCTTAAATGTGCTTGGGAAATTCATCAACCTAAATGACATCACCATCCACTAATACAAGCCATTATTTGTCTTGAATATAATCTTCCACTCATCTCCTTAGATCCTAATCCAATAATAACCTCCCTTAAGGTCAATCATTAAAAAATATTGTGCTCCAATTTAATAGATCATCTAACAATGAAAATAAAAACTAGTAATTAATGATAATATTGTTTATCGTGCTAGAGTCTATGCAAATTTATCATTTATTTCCCTTTTTGCAAGAACTACAAACACTACATAAGGGATTGCACTTTTTTTTTATCAAATCTTTTTATAACAACTATTCTACTTGCTTATTAAGTTCCCCGCCCATAAAGGAATTATTCAGTGATGCATTGTGAGATGCTCTACATTGACAACAATCTCTTTAGTATCTCATTATTGGTGATTTTTTTATTATTAAAATTCGCTGTGAAGGGCCACACCTTATTCATTAACTTCAACAATAAAGGGAATTACATCATATGCCCCTATATGGGTAGTTGTTACAATTCTGACTAGATTTCATTTACAAAATGAAACCCATCACCCTAAAATGGCTTTTGGAATTTCATGCTTAGAGAGAGTAATGTTTAAACCTACTACCCTATATCTCGATCATACAACTTTGCTATACACCTAAAAAAAATTATTAATACAAAATAAACAAAGACCTCTTCAAAATTTCCCCATCCCACCTAGCTAGCTACCATCCCCTTTGTCAATCTCCAGCACCACAAATGAATTCACTAGAGCAAAGGACTAATCTACCATGTCGTCCATGCTCTCCCTCATAAGGGTTTTGAGGAAGTTAATGCTTAGCTGAGCATAATGGTGTCGTTGGTTAAAATTCATCCCCAATCCCCAACCCCCATATAATGAAGGGAACCCATGCTGGGTTTGGTTTCTCAATAACCCATGGCCACATCCTCCTCTAGGAACAAGGCCAACCCCAAGCGAGGTAGGACATAGAATATATTTCATTCCCCATCGCCAGTGCAACCACCAGGGTTTCCATAATATTCTCCACTACCCTTATATTTCTTCACCCGTGTCTAACAACATTGCCATGAACATCAATGCCATATTCGTATTCACCCGGTAGCACGTCGTCTCATTTGTGTAAATGTCACCCAAGACCAGCCTTATCACATGTAACACCACCTCGTAATTAGACTTGAAAATCGCTATCAACTGTCGCTTTGATAGCTCACCCAAAAAATCCATTTCCCTCTTCTTCACCTTCAAACACACCGTAGTATCCATTTTGACTTTGCGAATTATCACAATAGGATGTAAAATATGTCTCCCATCTCCTCATTTAAATCCTGGATGTGATAATTCCAAAATGATTTTGAGTACTTCTCCCCTTCTTTCCTTAATGAAACATAATTTCCATTCGTCCCACGGGAAGTTGTATTCTCACACACTTGGCATTGTGAAACACATGTCACTCTACTTTTGAATCTAGCATGGCTTTCTTTGAACCTATGTATATTACCGTGTTCACAACCTCATTCGTCATCACATTGCCTTCTCGGTATACATGGGAAATCTTAAAGACTTTGCAACTTTTTAATAAGACATCAATTGCCTCCAACCATTTATTCAATTTCCAGCTTGGAGAGTGATTCTTCTGTATTGCATTAATATATTTTGAGAGTACCCTTCTAAGTGGATGTCTCGGAGGTTTAATAGTTTCCCCATCTCCAAACCTAATAAGTCTGCTTGAAACTTTGCCTCATTTTTTCGTTGTTCACCCTAATTTTTTTTGTTGCCACCAACATTATTTTCCCATTCTAATTCTGAATAACACACCCGACTCCTGCTTCACTAGAGTTTCCACTTGAAGCCTTGTCAAAATTTATCTTGATCCATCCGAAAGAGACCACTTAACACCTTTCCATGGATGAGAAGCCGGATAAACCTACTAAGCCCCATAAATGGGGGCATTATTGGTGATATTTGTATACTCATTGACTATCACTATAATCTCCAACTCATTTGACCTATGCGATAATTTCTTCTCTTGCATGGAATTGAAAGTTATATAACACTCTTTTATGTTCCTCACTTTTTTAAGAAACTCCTTATTGCTTAACAATATCACTTCGCTTGCCACACCTTCTCCTTCTACCTTTATTTGATAATAACTTAAACTTCTCACCATTTTTTGTGATGATGAAGGTGTTCTTTCTCCCATTGTCAATTGCACTTCTATCATATATTCACAACTTTCTCAACCACACATGACACACATTTATTGGTATCACTTCAAACCATACCTCATTCATGTAACCTCTAATATAGAATGCAAAACTAATTGTGCGTGTATTAAATTAATGAATCTAAAACTAAGGATAAAACAATGCAAATAAACCTAATTCGATAACTCAATAACTACTTCAATGAAGCCTGTGCACAAACAAAGTAAATAAAATAAAATAAAATAAATATTGCTCCCCAAAGTACTTATTCCTTACTCCATTGTGTGTGATAATGCTATAAATATGGCATGTGGATTGCTCTTCAAGCTCAAGCATAACCTGTAATAGAAAAATGGATGTAATGATAGCTAAATTTCTCAAAGCTTGTAGATTGATCAAGATAATTATGGATGATTTGATAGCTTGGAATGATGGTTGATTTATAGCTTTCACCTACTATAGATCAACAACGAAGGATGATCAAAATGATCGACAGGTGAGATTGATTGAGAGGACTTGATGAACAAGTTAAATACTTGCATGGATGAGTTAACTAGCCTCATGAATGAATGAAGTGAGAGTGGATGAGAGTGAAAAAAAGTTGTTTTTTAGTCAACTCGCTAAATTAAGAAAAATATTAATAGATTTAAACAAAATATTAATTTTATTCATTTTTAGAAGAAATACAGATAGAAAAAGAAGATTAAATTAATCAATTTATTTATTTAATTTTAGAGAAAATATTAGCTAACTAAATAATTAAAATTATTTACTTATAGTGGATGAGGAGAAACACATGAATTAATTAAATAATTAGAATTATTTAATTAATGTGGATGAAATAATTTATGAAATTAATTAAATAATTCAAAATTATTTAATTAAAGTGGATAAAATAATTTGAATAATTAATTAAATAATTAAAAAATATTTAATTAAAGTGGATAAGGAAAATGATAAATTAATTAAATAATTAAAATTATTTAATTAATGGTGGTGATGTGTTATCTTAATTAAATAATTAAAAATTATTTAATTAGTATTAATGGGTAAATTGATGAGAAATGATGATGAATTAGATGGAATGTGTTAGTCATTTTTAGGTTTCTACATTTTTCCCCTCTTTGAGACAATGCATTCATTGCGTTATTTCAAAGATATAATGTTGGTATAATTTTTTTTAGTGATGGCGTACCCTAGTGGACTGAGGGATGGAGGTAGGTTGCCCCCTCGAGAGATTAGCTGAAAAAATAATAATTTTCTAGTCAAGCTCACAATAGGTAAAATGGGATAGATTTAGTGGATTAGTGATGAAAAAAAGGGAGTTAGATGGAAGAAAATTGGGGAATAAAGATAGTGTGATGAAAAATATGGAGGGATTAAGGTATAAGGAGGAATTTTAGGTTTTTGGGATGGAAATGATTTAGTATGGAAGAAGAAACAAGGTGAAATGTAGGGTAATGAAGAATGAATGAATTTCGTTGATCAAATATCAAATAGTGAAAGCTATAAGTAGGTAATGATATGGATATGGAATATGGGATGTAAAGGAATATGGAATAAAAAGGTGATTTACTTTGGTTATGCTTTAAAAACATAAAGAGAAATCTTTATTTTGATATAGGAAATAGACATTGTGCACCAAGGTATGAGGAACTAGGGTGATGTTATATGTCTTGCATGGACTTTTACATTGAAAACAAAAGAGTCTGTCCTTATTCATATAGACATACTAAAACCTTGTCAAATCTATGTGAGGAAGTAAGACTTAGAGTATGATAATCCTAATGCACAAAAGGTATGAAATGACCTTAGCTACAAAGGATGATCATTTATGTAAGAAGCCACCTCACTACACACAAGGTAAGTATTTTCCTTAGTCATATTATAAGAACTTCCCACATTTACATGGCATATTAGAAAAATGACCATGCATCATTCTATGCTCCTATAAACACACTAAGATATTGAAAGATCAAGGTGGCTTCAAATAAGCCTTGAAAGGAGACAAGAAGGTCAATCAAAAAATAAAAAGACCAACTGATAAAACAATTCAACAACCATCATATTTTTTGCCAAAAGGGTGTGCTAATACTAGATTTTTCCTATTGTAGGAAGAACACATCTGTTAATTCATGGATTGAATGATTATGCAATAGGTATATAGGCAGTAGGCTCATTCAGTAGTGGTCTTAACTTGTGATTGTCATGAAAGATTAGAGTTTTTGTGTGATGTGTAGTTTGATTTTTGTAATAGGATAACATGTTTTACCCAAGCTTAAGGTTCTGATAGTGCTATGTATGTGATGGCATGATATTAAATGGTATGTGGTCAAAATAAATGACCATTTCAAGAGTTTTCCAAAAGCATGTTTTAAAGTATATGCTCCTAGTATTTGTCAAGATCAATGTGGCTATGAAAGATGGATGAAAATGGATTGGATTGGATGGATAGTGATGTTAGGATAAGATATCATGATAGATGATATAAGATGTGATGAGCCCAATTAATGGTTCAATTTTGATAGAGTTTATTATATATTTGGCGTTGCTACCATAGACTTTGGCACTTGGTTGTTGACATTTTCCATGTTATTTCCTTAAAACCATAAACCTTGGGCATAAGTTTATCCTTGTGACTTTTAATGACATTAACATGCTATGTGAATTATTTATGTTAATTTTACATGTGGTTGTATGGATGTTGCTTTAGGATAATTATAGATATGCAATTGTTTGTGTGTGTGCTAATATCATTATGCAGGCTTTAAGATGTTGATGTCAACAAAGCTTACAAAGTGGAAGAAACTCCTGCCAGCTGGTCGGTTGCCAAGAAAGTCAAGAAGGTGGTCATTAAGAAGTCAAAGGAGGGAAAACTCTCAATGGAAGGAAATTCCTAGTTCGAATAAAAGATTGTAACTACCTTTTAATGGTCATATTTGTTTATTGAACAAATCTAAGGAGTGTGTTGTGCTAGATTCTCATTGGGGCAAGTTTGCTTTGACCAAATTTGGCACATGCATAACTTCCTCCCTTTCTTTTCTATGCTTTCAATAAATGACATCCTTCTATTTTGATGGAGTCGACTGCCTAGGTAGTTAGGGTTAATTATTATTTTTTCTCTCTATAAATAATGGTTAGATGCCCCTTTTCATAAGGTTGGATGTTCTGAGATTGTACTTGCATTCTCCAATTTTAGTAATACAGTCATATCGTTGAGATGTTGTAATCATGTTTTCAAGAAATAATATGATATTCTAAGTTGTTGCATTTGAGTTAGCTTAAGGGAGAATCACTCAAGGGGGCCCACTTGGTGAGAATTCAACCTATTTAGTCTAAAAGTTATTTTTTGTTCAACAATTAGTTTTAATTTCAGCAATTGTATGTTCCTGTAGCCACTGGAATTCTATTATGTGACTGTTCCTGCAGCCAAGGCAGACAGAGTAGTTTCTTGTCTATTTGCTGAGGTTTCCATTTATAACTTTCATTTCTATTCCAGTTGTTAATGCTTAGTGTATTTGTTGATTCATGCTCAGTGCTTAAGTTGATTTCTTTCCAACATTTCATTTTCAGTATTGTTTCTTTCCTAGTTTATGGATGATTACAATGGAGTCCTAGTGCACATACAGTGTTGACCCATTTCAAGTTCACGTCCCTAGGCTAACAATGAAATGCACCTTCATGATGAGTGAGATAGCTACTTAGTGTAGATGTCCAATCTTTAAGTCATAGCTCTAAGGGCTTAGTTATTAAACCATTAGAGGAGACCAAAATTTTTGGCGTCGTTGTCGGGGATGGTGTCAAACTAGGAAGTTCTTTGGAGTCATTGATAGTTTCTTTCTTGTTGTAGTATCTTTGAAGTTTTTTCTTAGCATACCCCTAATCTAGAAAAGTAATGACCTACTATTCTTCCACCAATTCTTTGTGCGAGTTGGCTGATACTGAGTTGATACCGCATGCATAGAGGAAGGATAAGAGATGCTTATGGGAGATTCCTTCCTAATGACCCTGACCCATTCTAGCTAGTTGAGCTTCAAAATATGCCAAGAGATGAAGAAGAAGAAGAGGCACACTCTTTTGCTGATGCATTTCCCAATTTGACCAGTTCTAACACTTCCTCTGAAGACTAAAATCTGATTGAAAATCCATTTGCTTTGGAACTACATCAAGCAGGCATGGTTGATGAAAATAGAAATAGACCCAACCAACCATCTTTTCCATTCCCTATCACTCATCAAAATGAAGTTGATAACCTCAAAAACATCCCTGCTTCAGTCCTTCCTAAGTTCTATGGGCTTGTCATATAAGACCCTGACACTTTCATGTTTGAGTTTGATATCCTTTGTAGAAGCTATGACTATACCACTGATGCTCATAGGCTTAAGTTGTTTCCTACCACTTTGAAAGAAGTTGCATTAAGATGGTTTATGAGCTTAGGTAGGAATACTCTAGAGACTTGGGAGGATATGAAAACAAAGTTTCTTGAGAAGTACAAAGAATATTGTAGGGGCAGTGATATGAGAGGAGATGATATTTTCAAGATGCAGCAAAAGGAAGATGAGATTTTGGAGGACTACATTTCAAGGTTTTTATTTTTCCTGCAAAAATCTCCACATCATACACTCGATGAAGAATCTCAAAAGCTTCTCTTCCTTAGAGGGATCAATGAAAGTCGCATTGATGTTCTAGACCTAATGGGAGGAGGAGATAGCACCCAAGTTCCTTGGGATGATATTAAGAAGATATGTCGAACTATTCCGTGGCAGCCTAAAACGCTAAGAGGTTACCAATCCTCTATGGGAAAAATCATCCACCAATGGAGTTTCAAGGATGGAGATTACTCACTAGTTAGCAGATTTCAAGCAAGACATCATAAACAATCCTGCTACTTAGCTGGATACACTTCAAGCAAAGAATAAACATGAGGAGGCAGAGGCAATGTTGGTAGAATATTGCCCTCATTGTAGACAAAAGAAAAAGGACTACAAATGCTAACATTGATAGTAAGAATATCCCACCTAAGTTCAAGCCAATCCAGGGTGATGATGATCAAGTCTACTACATTGCACAAAGGAGACCATGGGCCCCAAGACAAGGTATGCCACCAGATCCATTATCTTTTGTTGGGCCTTATTTCAATTCTTTTGCATTTGGTAATCAGTGGCAACCCCCATACCCATCTAACTATGGAGGATATCCAGCTCAGCCTTGGAGTAACCCTCTAAATACCGGATCAATCACCAAAACTCTCCACCTCGTGGTAACAATCTTAGGGGGAATTGGCACGCAGCTGCAGGAATCGCGGTACCACCTCTAGGAAACTAAAGGGACGCCCCAATGGAGGGGAGGGACAACAATGGGCCGTCCTCAAACAACTGTGACATGCTGCCACCTCCACAACCTCAACATCCTACCATAATGCCACCTCCTACTAGCTCAATTTCAAGCACACCTAGACCTACTCAGTTACTAGCTCAACCCACACCTAACCCAAATAACAAATCACAACAACAGAAAGTCTACTCTGCAGATCCTAATAAATTCCATGCATATGTTGTGAGTGTGAGTGGCATTCATCTGCATTCAAGAACCACTTTACCAACTCTTTCCACACCCATTATCACTAAGCTTCCCATGGAAGAAGAGGAGCATCAAAATTTCCCTATTCAGCCAAGTGTGCCTAAAATTGAACTGTTTTAGCAAACTCCATCAAGATCCACCATTTCCTCAAAGGTTAGAAGTTGTTAAAACAATGGAAATGGAATGAACATCGAATGGATCAAATGGAAACAAATGGAATGAAATGGAAATGAATGAAATGGAAAATGACTGAAGGACACAATGGAAATGGAATGGAATGGAATGGAATGGAATGGAATGGAATGGATGAATGGACTGGAATGGGGGGGGGGGGGGGGGGAATGGAAGGAATGGAATGGATGGAATGGAATGGAATGGAATGGACGAATGGACGGAATGGAATGAACATGGCACAACTCATGATGATAGGCAGAAGTCCGTTCATGCAACTTCAAGAAGAAGATGAAGTGTTATCCCACATAATTCATAACCATTGTGAGGTGCATGAAGAGTCATCCACTCATGAATCTAGTTCTGCAAGTCCAGTGAAGACACTTTTTCCTGCTCTTCCTGCAACTGAACTTCCTGCAACAACTGATATGCTTCATACATTGCTACCACATGAACTA
Source organism: Sequoia sempervirens (assembly GCA_007258455.2). Classification (NCBI taxonomy): domain Eukaryota; kingdom Viridiplantae; phylum Streptophyta; class Pinopsida; order Cupressales; family Cupressaceae; genus Sequoia; species Sequoia sempervirens. The sequence goes on from VDFB02109042.1 coordinate 43,352,041, forward strand.
AAAATGTCAGGTATTAGTGAAATAACTATGATTGAGTTAACCGCACAAGTGCAAGTGTCAAAAGTGAAACATCTGAATATTAACAACAAGTTGAGTCAAGAGCAACAATTGTCCCTGACAAACCTGTTGAAGACCCGTCAACATGCATTTGCATGGGACTACCAAGACATGAAAGGATTGTACCCCAAGCTCTGTACTCATAGGATATATATCATAGATGATTGCACACTAGTAAGGAAGCCATAGAGGATAATTAACCCTACATTGAGGGAGATTGTAAAAGGGGAACTACAAAAATTATTGGATGCGGGATTTATCTACCCTATCTCAGATAGCCAGTGGGTGTCCCCAATGGTAATTGTGCCTAAAAAGGGAGGTAAATGGAGAGTTTGTGTTGATTACAGAGAACTAAACTCTACCACCAAGAGGGATCATTTTCCCCTTACTTTCATAGACCAAGTACTAGATTCACTTGTAGGAAAGCAATATTTTTCTTTTCTAGATGGATTCAGTGGCTATAATCAGATACAGATTGCACCTGAGATCAAGAGAAGACTACCTTTACCTGTCCATGGGGGACTTATGCCTACTCAGTACTGCCATTTGGTTTGTGTAATGTACTTGCAACTTTTCAAAGGGCAGTCATTAGAATATTTTTAGATATCTCATATGATTGTATGGAGATCTATATGGATAATTTTACTACCTATGGTGTTGATTTTGCAGAAGCATTAGAGAATCTAAGGAAGGTTTGACATAGATGTGAAGACCATAATCTATCCTTGAAAAGTGAGAAATGCTTCATGATGATGCAGGAAGGAGTAGTCCTTGGCCACTGCATCTCTCAAAAAGGAATTCAAGTAGACCCAACCAAGATTGAGGTGATCACCAATCTGCCTATTCCTGCAAAGCAAAAAGATGTTAGAATTTTATTGGGATATGCAGGAAACTATAGGCATTTCATCAAAGATTTTAGTAAAATGGCAGCACCACTGTACAATCTTCTAGCTAAATATGTTGAGTTCCAGTGGATAGAGGACTGTGACAAAGCATTCTCTGATTTGAAAGCAGCTTTAACCCATGCTCTTGTACTCAAAATCCCTAATTGGGCGCTTCCTTTTCATATTCATACAGATGCATCTGATTATGCTATAGGAGTTGTATTGGGATAGAAAGAAGGAGCAATTGATAATGCAATCTACTTTGTCAACAAAAACCTACAAGGGGTTGAATTTAATTACACAGTGACAGAGAAGGAGATGTTGGTAGTCATCTATGCCCTTAACAAGTTCAAGCATTACATAACAGGATATCAGATCTTTATTCATACATACCATGCAGCCATAAGATACCTCATGAATAAGCCCTTGATTTAAGGGAGGCTAGTAAGGTGGTTGTTGTTGATGCAGAAATTTGACATCACCATTGTTGACAAACCAGGAAAGGAAAATGTTGTAGCATAATTTCTCTCTAGATTGACTATATCGGAGGACACTCAAGTCATTGATGACTCTTTCCCTGATGAGCATTTATTTTCCATCAGTGTGCACACACCTTGGTATGTTGATATAGCCAATTATCTAGTTACGGGGAGATTTCCTCCTCATTTCTCTCTAAAAGAGAGAATGGTGCTCATTGAGAAAGCCTTTCCTTTATCATGGATTGTAGGATGTTTATTCTACACTGGACCGGATCATGTCATGAGGAGATGTGTAAGGGAAGATGAAACATATGATATACTACATGCATGTCACAATGAACCTTGTGGAGGGAATTTTTTAGCCAAGAGGACAACAATGAAGATTCTTAATACATGATATTACTGGCCCACACTTCATAAGGATGTAGACAAGTATACTAGGAAGTGTAATAGATGTGAGAGGATGGGCCGACCAACTAAATCTAATGAGATGCCTCTTTACCCCCAGGTAGTCGTCACTCTATTTGATAAATGGGGACTTGATTTTGTAGGTCCCATTGATCCTCCATCAAATGGAAAATCCTACATCTTGGTTTGCATTGACTATGTGACCAAGTGGGTTGAGGCTAAAACTATGAAACATGCCAGAGATAATAAGGTTGCAGAATTCCTCTATGAGGAAATCTTCACTCGTTATAGAATTCCAAGGGAGATAGTGACAGATCAAGGGGCTCAGTTTACATCAACCCTTTTCACAACATTAGTTAATGAATATAATGTGAGGAACAAGAAATCTACCCCCTATCACCCTCAGGCCAATGGCCAGTCCGAAGTGACCAATAGGGAAATTGAGGCAATCTTGACCAAAATAGTGGCTATTCACAGGAAGAATTGGGAAAATAGGTTGCTAGAAGCTTTCTGGACCTATAGGACCACCTGGAAGACAACCATAGGTTTCACACCTTTTGAATTACTGTATGGGAAGATCACTATGATGCCTATTGAGTTTGAGCATAAAACTCTAGTTAGGACTACACTAGATCTTGGGATAGACATATCTGAGGAACAAAAGGACAAAATCATGCAGTTGAATGCTTTGGATGAGATAAGAAAGACAACCCTGCATCATACTAAGGTAGTGCAACATCAAAGGGTCAAATGGCATGATAGATACATAAAGGAAAAGAAGTTCCAACTAAGTAACTGGGCACTCCTTTATGACTCCAGGTATCAAGATAATGCAGGCAAGTTGCAGACCAGATGGTTGGGACCGTACAAAGTTGCAGAAGTCTTCCCCAATGGTGTTGTTCAACTCACAACCATTGACCCTATTAGATTCAAACTTTTGGTCAACATACACCATCTAAGATTATATCATAAACTAGCGTCCAAGGAAGAATTCATGTAGCAATTTATTCAGCACCCAACCTCCAAACTTCCTATAATTAAAGGAAGTGGACCTAGTGTCCCTCCTTCTGACTAATTCAGGTACACACACAATCACTTCATAATAAATATTTCCACTTTTGTGGGAATCCACTTCTTCATCAATAAACCCATCTGCCCATCCATCTCCATCTTCTCTCTCTTCCATAACTCCACCATCACTTCACTTCACCATCATTTCATTCCATCACCACTACATTAATTGCTCAATTATACTTTTAAAGGTAACTGGTACTTTCTCCACATTCCTTGCAAAAGATACTCCAATTTTTCAGGTACGTGCATGACAATTTGTTATATCTTAATTATCTTTAGTGCATTTATTTAATTACTATAAATTAATGTTGATATTTCACATAGCATATAATTGTACTTTTCCCTATAAAATCATAATTACCACCCAACCTGTGTGGACACATGCTCAAATTTAGGTTGGGTGGGGAGTGTCAACCATATGTCCACATGTCATCCATGTCAACAAATTTGAAATAAGCCAATTTGAATGATTGATTGAAATGATAGCTTGCATGTGTGAAATGACACTGAACCGCCACCATTTTTCTTGATGATACCCTTCATTTATGTTTCTTAATTTCCTTAGTCATAATTTTAAATGTCACCAAAAAGGTAAATTGGAGAGCTACATGGCATTGGCGATAGCACTACAGAAGAGTTGCAGGAAGAAGAAAGAATTGGGTTTTCAGAGAAAGATTGCAGGAAAAGAAATTTTGCAAAAGTGCTTGTTTGATTACGGACAACTAAAACAATGGGAGGACAGCTGATTAGGAATGAACCCACGGTTCATGATGTGATACTGCAGGATGCACTTTCTATAGCTGAGTTCAGGAATTGTGAATGGCTGGATTATTTCTTGAAACTAGACAGCTACAATGAGGGCACTACGCTAGGATTTGCACAGACACTCTCTGAGGGGAAGGAAATGATAAAAGGGTTAGAGGTGATCGTTATTGAGGAGAGAATTGTAGAGGTAATGGGTTTACTTGCCGATGGAGAGCCATACCCTGCTACTAGAGATGAAAGGTCAGCTAGGGCAGAATTTACTGAACCCGGCAACCCTCCACTGGTTGTAGATAAGCTAGGTATGAAGAGAACTTCTCTACCAGAGCCATGGAAACAAGTAGTCATCCACATTGTCAAGTATATTACTTGTGAAGGCTGCCAACCATGCCTCCATTTTGTGCACTTTAAACTCCTGAACCATATGAGACATGGAAGAAGAATGAATGTGCCCAATGTGTTGTATCGCCTCCTTACAATCATGGTAGCTAAAACGCAAAAAGGTAGGGATAATTTTGTCTCTCACCATTGTTTAATAAAATTGTTAGTAGAGAAATATTTACAAGAGGTGTTTGATATGACATGGGAGGAATTTGTAAACATTGATCAGTTTAGACTAGAAAATGTGCATCCTAGAGGTCAATCTCAACCTCGTAGGGTTAGTAGGGAAGAGAGGGTTGTTGAAACCACTCTTGGAGCCTCAACCTCTAGTGCAAACCCTAGCTCGAACCCTCCTACAGTCGAGCAAGCTATAGAAATTGGTTCTTCTGAGTCAGAATATTCAAATGAGGAAAGTTTATCCTTAGATCCTGATGTTAATGTTCTTCCCAAAACCCCAATCTAAACTAGGGATGCCCTTAGGAGAGAGGAAGCACAAATGAAAGAGGTGGAATTGAGACAAGGGAAGTCCAAGAAGCAAATGCCAGAAAAAGCAACACCAAGCCCTAGGAAATGGAAGGTTGTTGACATTGTTCTTCCTACAGCTAAAGAAAAACATAAAAGCCCTCTTAAGAAATCAAAACCAGTTGGGTCATTCGTTGACATACTTCCAATGGGAAGCCCTAGACTTAGAAGAACATCTAGGAAATAGATAGAAGCCCCAATGGGGCAGGTAAATGTTGAAGAAAAAGTTATTTTTGAAGAACAAGCAAATATAAGATTAGCAGGGCTTGCTGCTATTGCCAAACAAGTTGAGAATCAAGAGAAAGATGAGAATCAAGAACCCCTACAACTTGAGTAGGATGAACAACTAGAATCACTGCAACTAGTGTTGTTTTAACAACAAGAATTGGTGAGAGGAAATATTTTGGTAGGAACACATAAACCTCTTGATTTTTCATGGAATCTTGTAGCTCTAAACCTATGGAGTGAGATGCAAAGGAAAGAAGAGGAATGGACAAAGGAAA
>VDFB02109042.1:43357210-43417533 GCA_007258455.2 Sequoia sempervirens
AATAGATTGGCTAGTTAGGAATTAGATTGATCAGTCAGGATTTGATGGTTGAGTTAGGAATTAGATGGATTAGTTAGCAAATTAGATTGCTCAGTCAACAAGCACAATTTGCTCAATCAGAAAGTGGGTGAGGAATTATGATTAATTGATTTAATTAATTAATTCCTTTTTGGAGTTGAACGTGCAAATCGAGTTTGACTTTTGCAAACAAAGTTGCATTAGTTTGATTTAATTTTTGATAAATGATTTGAATAGTTTGATTTATTTATTCAAAATTTTGAGGGAAAGTGTCGTAATTAAATTATTATGATTTAACAATTTAATTAACTTAGGGGAATAAAGTTTTTTAGTGATGTAATTAAATATTTGGAGTTGTTTAATCAATCGAGATGAAATAAAGTGAGATTAGGACTTTATTAAATAAATGTAATTTATTTAATTAGTCGAAATGAAGAAACATGAATTAATCAAATAATGTTGTTTTATTTCATTAATAGCAGAATTAGGGTTTTCAGGACTTTATTAAATAAATGGAATTAATTTAATTTGTCGAGAATGATGAAAAAGTGAATTAATTAAATAATGTTGTATTATTCAAATAATAAAGGAATTTAGGGTTTTAGATGTTGTTGATGTGAAATGCAATGTTGTTTGATGATAATGATGTCGATGTTGTGCGATGTTACGAGAATGTTCCAAGATGTTCTAGGATGATTCTGAGATGTTCCAATATGATTTGGGATGATTCAGGATGATTTTGAAATGTTTCAGGATGATTTTGAAATGTTTCAGGATGATTCTGAGATGTTTTCAGACGTTCTGAGATGATTCTGAGATGTTTCGAGATGTTTCAGGATGATTATGATATGTTCCAAGACGTTCTGGGATGGTTCTGAGATGTTCTGAGACATTTCAAGATGTTCTTAGATGTTTCAGGATGATTCCAAGATGTTTTGAGATGATTTCAAGATGTTTCAAGACATTCTAGGAATGTTCTGATGTTGTTGAGGGTGTGTGATAGGTGTTAGGTCAATTTTACATGTCTAAAAATATTGATTGAAACAAGCTCATTATCCAAGGGATTGGGAAAGGGTCACCATTCCACATCAATGCAACACCACTCCCCCAATAGGATAAGTTTTAATGTCTCAGATTAGAGGTTTTTCAAGATTTCATGATTTAGAATGTTAGTTTTAATGGCTTATTTGTCTTTGTTTATAGTGAATGATCTTATTGGGATTAATGCTTAGTGGGTTAAATATGCCCCGAATTTGTATGAATCGGGTGTAGTTAACATTCACTATGTCATTGGTCACAATAGCTAGATACTAGAACACTAGATTATATTTCATTGTCCAAGTTGTTATTTAAAACTTTTTCTAGTTTTATTTTGATCTCATTATGTAGTTTCCTTTAGACCTAATAGATTAACCTTCATGTTAGAGTTATGATAGGATTTTATTCTTTTGTTTGGTGTCATATCCTTTTCACACTTTATGCATCATACATATGATGGCATCGTAAACTTCAAGTCATTAGACGTCTGGTGAATTTCATTAAAATTTGTATTGAATTATGTTTTTTTGTAAAAAAATTTGGTATTTTTGTTATTATTAAGTCATGCAAATAGTGGGCACGACACATACTATAGAACTACATAATTGACTTTTTCAAGAAGCTCCAAAGTATGTGCCAAATAGAGACATTCATTAAATAATATATGGAGGTGTTTTACAATTTACCATTTAGGCTACTTGCATAGACGATGATAAGGAGAAAGTTTTCAAGTATATCAATGGGTTGTGGATTTCCATTCAATACAAAATATGTTTGTGTAATGTATATTTCATAGAAGAGCTCTACCAAGTAGCACTCATAGAAAAAGAGAATTTTTCCTACAAATAAAAGTGCAAGAGGAAAGGGTAAGAAAAAAGGGAAAATAAGGTTTAAGAAAATATAACCACAAGTTGAAGGAAATACTAGAAACAAGTTCCACTCTTACCTCAAAGGAAGAGAATAATTTAAACCACATAGGGAGAGGAGGTCACAAAGGTGGTGGGTTCAAAGGGATTTTCTACAAATGTAACCAAATGGGGTCATTGAACATATAATAGTCAGAAATTCAAGAGCAACATCATTTGGAGAAAAGATTGCATGTTGCACATGCTAAATAAGATAGTAGATTATAGAGCATCTAGCTTTAGAGCATAAAGGAAATTTGATGATGCACAAATTTTATTAAGTCAACCAAGGAGGAAAATGAATTGTGGTTCATGAAAACATCTTTTCCAACAAGAGTAAATTAGATGACAAGTTTTTCTAGCTAATAATTGATTGAGGCATCACAAAAAAATTGGTTTCTATAAAAATGGTTCAAATTTTGAGATTAAAAGTTCTTGCACACCCCACATCATAAAGGGTCTCCAAGTTACAAAGAGCACATCAACTCACTATAAGATTAGTATATTAGTGTAGACACCTAAAAATGACTAACACATTCCATCTAATTCATCATCATTTCACATCAATTTATCCATTAATATTAATTAAATATTTTTAATTATTTAATTAAGCTAACACATCACCAATATTAATTAAACAAATTTAAATTATTTAATTAATTTATCTTTCTTTATCCACTTTATTTAAATAAATTTTAATTATTTAATTAATTTCATAAACTCTTTCATCTACATTAATTAAATAATTTTTAATTAGTTAATTAATTCATATATTTCTTCTCATCTATCATAACTAAATGATTTTAATTAGCTAATATTTCCTCTAAAATTAAACAAAATAATTAATTAATTTTATTTTATTTTTCTATCTTTATTTCTTCTAAAATAAGTAATATCAATATTTTATTTATTTCCTAGATATATCTTCATCGCATGCACATGAATTGAATATATATATTTATTTATTTCTATTAATATTCTTCTATCTCCTAATTTAGTGATTTGACTAAAAAACCAACTTCTATCACTCTCATTCACTCTCACTTCATTCATCCATGATGTAACTAGTTAACTCATCCATGCAACCAATTAACCTGCTCATTAAGTCCTCTCAATCAATCTCATTCGTCAATCCTTCTGATCATCCTAGACCATTGGTTGATATCAAATGAAAGCTATAAATCAAAAACCATTCCAAGCTATCAAATCATCCATAATTATCTTGATCAATCCAAAAGCTTTGAGAAATTGAAATATCATCACATCTATTTTCTATTATAGGTTATGCTTGAGCTTGAAGAGAAATCCACATATCATATTTGTAGCATTATCACACACAATGGAGTAAGAAATAGGCACTTTGTGGAGGTATATTTTATTTATTTGATTTTATTTACTTTGTTTGTGCACACACTTCATTGAAGTAGTGATTGAGTTATTGAATTGGGTTTATTTGAATTGCTTTATCCTCAGTTTGAAATTTATTAATTTAATACACCCACATTTTGGCATGCCTGATGGGACCCACATCCTTAGATTTAATTGCTTTCTTTAATATTTTATGATTTTAAAAGGCACAAATACATAATAGCGCATTTGATAGTGGATCAACACATATGATCTACCATTTGGCACTTTATTTGGTGCTTTCGAGTTTCTAAACGACACATTTGACCTAAAAAATTATACATATGATATGAGAAATAACATATCTAGAATTTTGAATGGTTTCATGCTAGAATGGTGCTTTTGATGTACATAATGGTGTTTTTTATGCATATAATGGTGCTTTTGATGGATATAATGGCGCTTTTGATGTAAAATGACACTTTTTAATTTTTTAGGGTTTTCACCTTTGTTTGCAGGATTTCATCTTTTATTTGTAGGTGTTTTCAACTCAAGAACAAATTGATGCTTTTAATGGGTATCTTATTGCATTTAATAGGTATAATAGTGCTTTTGATCTATTTCATTTTTCTTTTGATGTTTATTATTGTGCTATTGATCTTTGTTTTTGCATTAGTGATCTTTGGTTTTGCATTTTTTATCTCTCTTTCTATGTATTTGATCTTTTTTTTTCACACTTTTCACATGTATTGAAGATTATCTTCTGGCTAACCTTTTTGTGGTTTTTGGAAGCTAATTCAAGTGGTGCAACTTGGCAATCCTTGGGAGAAGAATTGAAATTATAGACTATTGACATTATTTGGTACAAGACACTTGCTAAAGCTATCTTTTTTTTAGCACTAAATTAGTTGCACACTTTAATTTCTTAAGGGATAATGAACTTATATGTTTTTTCTTGTGTAAACTAGATATGTGTGTATTCTCTCTCCTTGTGCTATGTGCGAGCCTGGATATCAAAAGCACTGTAGTTTCCTTATTTGTTTTATGTTCATCCAAGGTTGTACCAACTTGTGTATGCTCCCCCTTGCACTTCATCCAAGCATGGGAATCAAAAGAATTGGTATCATCCTTTCCCATTAGGGTGCCTGCTTGGGGATATTATCACCTCAAGGTTGACCTCAACCATGTTTTATGGTGGGGTATATAAAGGGGAAGAGTGAGTCATCATCGTGTCTCATTAAGCCACGAGACCCTCAATTTGCTAAAACTCATTTGGTTAAGAGGATAGGATAGACCCTCCTAGACTTAATCATATGTAGGTGGCCCCTCAATTCACATTTACCACTAAGAACCTTATTTTTAGAAAGCCTAAGACCATTGATCATCAATCTAGTATGGTGCAAGGTACAGTATCATGCCTGAAGTTACTCACCATGTACCTCCCTAAGTAAGGTGTAAAATCTTTGGGATAAAGGGTTAGAACCTGCAAAGGAAAAAGGTGAGACCTTGAGCCAGTAGACTCCTAGCTATTGACTCTTGAGAAGAGAGAAGTTGCTTGTAGTAATCTTGAGGTATTTTACTGTGTGGTCCTACACTAGTGTGACACTCCCACTTGAGTAATTAGGGTGTTAATATGCTTGGTGTGTTTTCTTGTGCAAAACCAATAAACATAAAATTAAACCTTATTACCTGAAAGTCATCAACCATCTTGTTTGCTTTTTGTCTCTTACCAAAGAAAAAAATATCCAAAGTAGTCATCCACTGGAAAAAACACACTTTTAAACAAAGTTGCACTTTTGAGTCATATATCTATGCTTTTGAGCTATAAAATTATGTATCTAAGTCATACAATTATGCTTCTATGACATTTTATTTATCTACTTATGCATCTCTTCGACAAAGTTTCACTTTTGAGTCATAGAGTGGTGCTTTTGATCATCAACCTATGCTTTTAAGTCATAAAACTATGCTTTTGACCTAAAATTGCACATTCAATTGATATAATTTTGATTTCGATTCATTTTTTCCCACTTTGGTGTTTTTATTAGTGCTTTGGCACATATGATCAATAGTGTGGTATATTTGATCGATTGTGTGATGATTTTGACTAGTTTTGTGGCACTTTTGATAAAACCTTGATAATTCAATCCTTTGGTACTATTGACTAGTATCTTGGTGCTATCAACTAGTATCTTGGTGCTATTGACCAGTATATTGGTGCTTTTCATCATTATCTCGGTGCTTTTGATAGATCTTGTAGTTCTTTCTATCAATATTAATCCTATTTACCTTTTGAGCTTCCAAACCATTGATCAAACTTTTAGGATTTACCTAGGTAGACTTAGAACAAACCTAAGGTACCCCATTTGAATCCATCATCAAAATCATGGGTCAAAACTCCATAAATTATGTCACCCATTACTAGGTCACAATCCAAGCTGAATATAGAACAAAATAAAGATATCTATCTAGTACCCAATCATAGTCACTTTACCCAAGGTGAAGGCTCAAGACCACACACATCATGAAACCATAATTGAACAAGAACACCTTGAGTACTCACCTTGCTTTAGGTATTCCCTCAATGATGATACCACACATTCTTATCCAGATAGTTTCAACATTAATAAAGATCAATTATTGGCACAATTGGTTGAAGAACAAAACATTATTCAACAAGAAACTACCTTAGTTACCCAATTGCCACAAAGTCCACTAAATAATTGCACCACACCTGATAAGGTATTTTACACTTTCCCTCACATATCATCATCTCAACTTACCATTACTAATACACTCGAAGTACAATGACACTCCTACCAAGAGACATGCGATCTTTTTTCATTTGATCCATCACATATTATTTCACATTCTATTACAACTTTTCCTAACCCCATTCACTCCAATTTTATTATTCAAAATGTGTCTCTTCCACCAAAACTAACTCAAACAATCTTTCCATCTTTACCCCCTCTAATCATACCACAAATAATGCATTCCTAACTTATCACAATTTTAGATTCTCATACACATCATTAATCTACCTATCGTAACTACCAACATTTCCAATAAAGTCTCAAACACATATGCCACCTAATCAATACAACATCCCACCCAATAACACTTTTCAAATAAATTATCACCAAAAATCCATCCCATTTAGTCATATCACCACATCCATTCCTAATCATCAAATATCTTCATATATACTATACAACCCTTAGTCTCCTACATCCAACATACCCACAAACACTTACATCCCAAAAAATTCACAATTAAACATACTCATGAACACATCTAAAATCATTCACAATCTTCCATAGTTACTATACCTACAAACACATCCAACCCATACAACTCACAATATTCCACATTCTCCATACCTACAAATACATACATCCCTCACAATTGAAATTATTCATATAACATCTCACAACACCAATCATACATCCCCAAAAATCAAAATTCTTCATCTAAAATCTCAAAAAACCAATCATACATCCCCCAAAATCAAAATTATAATATCTCACAACACCAATTATACATTCCTCAAAATCACACTCCACAACACTAATCATATATCCCCCAAATTCACAATCCCTCATTCAATTCATCCAACATCTCACAACATCAATCATATATTCCCTCTAATTATACCAATCAAACTCTTATCAACATGTCCATCATCACACCTACCAATGACTTGACACAACAAATCTAAAGCTTGCATAAGAAAATAGCTTACATGGAACTAGGACACACAAATAAAAACTACACACTTGAAGACATATGTCCTTATCCATTCAATCGATCAATATCTATGATACCCTTCCCTCATAATTTTGAAATGCTTAAATTTGAAAAATATAAGGGAAGAGGTGATCCATGTGAACATATATGAGAATTTTTCATAGCTTTCCTAGGTGTTTCTTACAATGAAACATACTGAATTTTCTTATTTCCCCAAAGTTTAGGAGGAAAAGCAATAGAATACTTCTCTCATTTACCACATGGGATCAAAAACTTTCATGAAATAGTACAAAAATTCATCAGTCATTTCTCCTACAACATTGAGCATGAAATCATTACAACTGATGTATGTGACACCAAACAAAAGAATGAAGAATCATTCATTGTCATCCTATAATAATGGAGGAATATGGAAAGAAAATACACATGGCCTATTCCTAAAAAACAACTTGTGCACATCTTCAGACAAAACCTAAACCAAGAGATATGATTTCACTTACAAGTCCAATGTACAATAACATGTTTGATGAAATCAAAGAAAAGAGAATAATCATCAAAAATATTTCATCACCAAAAGTCATGGGAAAATATACAAGGAAAGCAAGGAAAATGACCCTCAAACTAATGGAAAACCTCACCTATGGGATAAAAACAAAAGCATTGTCAATGATGGTGTAATAGATGCAAAATTTATCCAAAAAATACAACCAGATCATCAAATGTACAATCATCATTAAACATGCAATAAAATATTCAAGGTCCTCTAGGGGAGCCTATCAAATCGATCTTATGAAAATTGTTCCAGTCCAATCTCATCATGTTACTTGAAGTTAGACAATATGAACCTCATTTCAAACTCCCATGGTAAAAAAATGAATATTGTGAATATCACAAGGCCAAAGGACATAAGACCCTTGATTGTATAAAATTAAAAAAAATCATTCAGGATTTTACTAACCAAGGTGACATCACCATTGAAGATCATCTTGACAATTCATCCAAAAATTATCACATCAATAATATCCATAGCTCACATAATGATACATTAGTCATGTATCAAGATATTTTTCCCAAGCATGATAAAAATCATGTCCATCTATGTCTAGCAATGACTCATCCAAAAATAATTGCATAAGTAATACATGGCCATAACATATCCACCTCATTTGATTTAATAATAGGTCATCTTGAAGAAGCTTTCCCACAAGAAGCCTCCATCTCTCCTTCCAACTCTTTATCCCATGAACCTTTGCAACATCAATCCACACCATCCCCATCAAAAAAATATCCAATAATGACACCTTTCAATATTTTGTCCAAGGGCTATCCATGATAGATAATCATGAAATCCAAGCTAATTCAATCCTTGATAAAGACCCTACTTGTGATTAAGAAATCCTACACTAAATGCTATCATTCCTTCCATTACCTATCATTCCCACTCCAGAGAGTCTTATTCAAAATCCATTACTACCATGCCAACATATTGAGGCCATCCAAGAGTTCCCTATTTATACCTCATTATTAAAATCAAATCCATGTTGAGAACACAATCCAAAGCATAAAGAAGAAAGACCTAAAATGAATCAATATAAAGTTACCCAAATCTTCCAATCTCATCCCATCACTGATCGAGATCCCATATTGTTAGAATTCCATGATGATCCAATCATCTAGGCTTTCCATTTCATCCATGATCTTAAAATTAAATTTGATCCCATTCATACTCCAATAACCTTCACTTTCATAGATGAGACACTTTCCTCCCTTGGACACATAGATGATATTACCCTTGCTCATTTAGAAAAAAAGTAAACTCTCTAGACAAATTTTAAAATGATAAAGTTATAGATGAGTTCACAAGACTCCATGATGTTGTTCCAAAAAATGACCACAAAAATGGTTTTCACATCGACCTTGAGGCAATAACATATTTTGAGAAACAAGCTAAGTTCCTTATCCTCAAACTCATGTTGAAGATATTGACAACCAAACCATTATGGATTCAATCAACATCCCATGAAATTTTTAAGCAACAATCATGAAGATAGAGAAAACACCAATATCCTATCATATTGGATCACTCACTTTTGTTAAAGTGAACTTTCTCACTGATGAGAAGGTAACCATTGTTAATGATTCCCAATGACATAAAGGAGAGTTAGCATCTTGTTTCTAGACCAACAAATATCCTATTGCAATATGAATCTATCAAAGCGAGTAGTATCAAGGAAAAGGATTAAGCCTACATGAACAAGGTATTTTGGAGCTAGTTTTTGAAATACCTAAATATCAAGGTCTTGGTTATTTATCGATCAAGAAATATAATGATGTTAGTGGTACGTCCATGATACTAGGGGCAACTTCATCTAATGTAAACAAAAATAGGGGACATGAATAGTCCTTACAATAAGGTTATTTCCAACACTCTTCCCATCCACATCATAAACTATCATTCCAAAATCCTTCAACCCACTAATTGGGACCAAAAAAAGCATAATCCTTACAAATAAAAAGATCAAAGTCAATTTTTTGAAGCTAATGAATCCAATTCAAATCCAAACCCAATAGTCAATGAAACTATGGAGCCACATCAAAAAAAGTCCTTCCATATATCACCAGTTTCCACCTCCTTCGAAATAGTCTTTAATACCAACACATAAGGTGTATAAAATCATTGGTATCAAACACACTCAAAATCTCACATCCACACTCCATTGTTCACCATCCCAAGTTCAAAAAATAAAAAATATTATATCCAAACAACCAAATTATTCATCCACATCTCACATACCCCATCAAAATCCAACATCCCACCTAAAATCCAAAAATCCCAAATCCTACATTCATCGTGTCTTAGCAACCACACTTTATCATAAGGAATCTAATGACACTCTATCATAATGTGTGCTTTTAGATAAAGCCAACCCTAGTATAAACAAGGATCACAATAACATCTATGGGCTATATGCAAGTGCCCTTATCTTGGCAAAGCAACTCCTCAAGACATGAAATCATTGGTATATTATGATAATAACATCTACATCAACACCACCAGGTGGTTCTACATAGTTGATGATCATTCAAAAAATCCAAAAAAAAAAAAAGAGAAACAAAAGCAAAGAAAAATATTTCGTCTAATGGTGAAAACCACTTTGGTGGCTCCTTAGGAAAGTACCATGGTGAAATTTTTTCGACAAGCACCATGTGTAACAAAAATAAGAAAATGAAAAAAAAAGTAAAAAAAAAATCCCATTAGTGAAAACCATTCTTATGGTGCTTTGGACAAGTACCATGATGAAAACCCATTCATGGGTGTCATGTGTAAAATCAATTTATGTGTATCATTCTAGTTGGGAGAATCTTGTTGGCCTCCTCTAATGGTTTAATAACTAAGCCCTTAGAGCTGTGACTTAGAGTTTGGAAATTTTCACTAAGTGGCTATCTCACTCATCATGAAGGTGAATTTCATTGTCAACCCAGGGACATAAACTTGAAATGGGTCAACATTGTATGTGCACTAGGACTCCATTGCAATCATCCATAAACTAGGAAAGAAACAGTATTGGAAATGAAATGCTTGAAAGAAATCAACTTAAGCACTGAGCATGAATCAACAACTACACTAAGCATTAACAATTAGACTAGAAATGAAAGATAGAAATGGAAATTTCAGCAAACAGACATGAAACTACTTTGTCTACCTTGGTTGTAGGAATAGTCACGGAACAAAATTCTAGTGGTTGCAGGAACAGACAGTTGTTGAAATTAAAACTAATTGTTGAACAAAAAATAACTTTTAGACTAAATAGGTGGAATTCTCACCAAGTGGGCCCCCTTGAGCGAGTCTCCCTTAATCTAACTCAAATTCAGCAACTCAAAATATCATATTATTTCTTGAAAACATGATTACAACATCTCAGCAATATGACCGTATTACTAAAACTAGAGAATGCAAGTACAATCTCAGAACATCCAACCTTATGAAAAGGGGCATCTGACCATTATTTATAGAGAGAAAAAATAATAATTAACCCTAACTGTACCTAGGAAGTCGACTCCATCAAAATAGGAGGATTCCATTTATTGAAAGAATAGAAAAGAGAGAGAGGAAGTTATGCATGTGCCAAATTTGGTCAAAGAAGACTTGACCCAATGAGAATCTAGCACAACACACTCCCTAGATTTGCTCAACAAACAAAGATGACCATTAAAAGGTAGTTACAATCTTTTATTCGAACTAGGAATTTCCCTCCATTGAGAGTTTTCCCTCCTTTGACCTCTTAATGACCACCTTCCTAACTTTCTTGGCAACCAACTAGCTGGCAGGAGTTTCTTCCACTTTGCAAGCTTCGTTGACATCAACATCTTAAAACATGCATAATGACATTAGCACACACAAACAATTGTATATCTATAATTACCTAAAAGTAACATCTATTCAACCATATTTTAAATTAACATAAATAATTCACATAGCATGTTAATGTCATTAAAAGTCACAAGGATAAACTTATGCCCAAGGTTTATGGTTTTAAGGAAATAACATGGAAAATGTCAACAACCAAGTGCCAAAGTCTATGGTAGCAACAACAAATATATAAGAAACTCTATCAAAATTGAGCCATTAATTGGGCTCATCATCTCCCCCCAACCTAATGTTTTGTTGGTCCTCTAGTAGAGGGAGCACTATTCTTTTTCCCGGTCAATGCTCTGAAGTCACCAACTACCAACTGTCCCACATCGGTCTTTGCAGTGTCTGAATTGGGGTCCCAGTAGAATCCTTACTTATTCTCCAATATGTTCCATCTTACCCTTTATGCAGCTATGTCATACCGATAAAACTTGTAATCTGGCACATGCCACAATAGAGTAGGTGGCTGAAACTTTAATGGAAGCCAATACTGTTGCCTCATCCTCCCAATCTGTATGCATCTGTCAACTCATTTGCATGTTGTAGCATAATTTTGCAAAGAGTGGGGTTCAGCTTGTTTCAACTCATCTGTCAAATTGTTCCACCTCTGTGATAAGTACCCCATTACTGATTTCCCTATAGTTTCAGCTACCTTCTCATATTCCTTGTAGGATTCTTCCCTAACATGCATGATCCTATTCTTGTAGCTTGGGCGATAAAGAATCATGTGCCATGTTTGGTAAATTTTTGCAGGGTTACTAGATTCAGCCCTGAGAGGCAAGGGAGTATGAAATTCTCTTTCCCTGTAAGTTCTAAACTACTGCCCCCAACTAGTTTCATTTTGAATCTAGGACATAAATTCCCTTAAATGGAGATCTCCAATGTACAGTAATGGGTTCCAATCATGATCATTAGACACAACATAATTATGCAAGTATAACTCACACAATAAATTTTTAACTTCAGGAAGGGAAAACTGGTAGGCCTGGAAAAATTCATGTGGAGTTTCAAGAGAAGGGTTCAAACCTGAAATAATCCTTGACATTTTAAAGGAAATATTTTTCTCCTTAAAATGTAGGGCATATACTCTGTGAGGAGTTCTACATGCCAGCATTTGGGGTACTAAAGCTACCACATTGTCTACCCTATCCTTCAAGGCAACAATCTCTACATTCTTTCCTTCAATTTATGTATTTTTCTTTTTAATCTCATCCTGTAGCTTGCATTTTTCCTTTGTCCATTCCTCTTCTTTCCTTTGCATCTCACTCCATAGGTTTAGAGCTACAAGATTCCATGAAAAATCAAGAGGTTTATGTGTTCCTACCAAAATATTTCCTCTCACCAATTCTTGTTGTTAAAACAACACTAGTTGCAGTGATTCTAGTTGTTCATCCTACTCAAGTTGTAGGGGTTCTTGATTCTCATCTTTCTCTTGATTCTCAACTTGTTTGGCAATAGCAGCAAGCCCTGCTAATCTTATATTTGCTTGTTCTTCAAAAATAACTTTTTCTTCAACATTTACCTGCCCCATTGGGGCTTCTATCTATTTCCTAGATGTTCTTCTAAGTCTAGGGCTTCCCATTGGAAGTATGTCAACGAATGACCCAACTGGTTTTGATTTCTTAAGAGGGCTTTTATGTTTTTCTTTAGCTGTAGGAAGAACAATGTCAACAACCTTCCATTTCCTAGGGCTTGGTGTTGCTTTTTCTGGCATTTGCTTCTTGGACTTCCCTTGTCTCAATTCCACCTCTTTCATTTGTGCTTCCTCTCTCCTAAGGGCATCCCTAGTTTAGATTGGGGTTTTGGGAAGAACATTAACATCAGGATCTAAGGATAAACTTTCCTCATTTGAATATTCTGACTCAGAAGAACCAATTTCTATAGCTTGCTCGACTGTAGGAGGGTTCGAGCTAGGGTTTGCACTAGAGGTTGAGGCTCCAAGAGTGGTTTCAACAACCCTCTCTTCCCTACTAACCCTACGAGGTTGAGATTGACCTCTAGGATGCACATTTTCTAGTCTAAACTGATCAATGTTTACAAATTCCTCCCATGTCATATCAAACACCTCTTGTAAATATTTCTCTACTAACAATTTTATTAAACAATGGTGAGAGACAAAATTATCCCTACCTTTTTGCGTTTTAGCTACCATGATTGTAAGGAGGCGATACAACACATTGGGCACATTCATTCTTCTTCCATGTCTCATATGGTTCAGGAGTTTAAAGTGCACAAAATGGAGGCATGGTTGGCAGCCTTCACAAGTAATATACTTGACAATGTGGATGACTACTTGTTTCCATGGCTCTGGTAGAGAAGTTCTCTTCATACCTAGCTTATCTACAACCAGTGGAGGGTTGCCGGGTTCAGTAAATTCTGCCCTAGCTGACCTTTCATCTCTAGTAGCAGGGTATGGCTCTCCATCGGCAAGTAAACCCATTACCTCTACAATTCTCTCCTCAATAACGATCACCTCTAACCCTTTTATCATTTCCTTCCCCTCAGAGAGTGTCTGTGCAAATCCTAGCGTAGTGCCCTCATTGTAGCTGTCTAGTTTCAAGAAATAATCCAGCCATTCACAATTCCTGAACTCAGCTATAGAAAGTGCATCCTGCAGTATCACATCATGAACCGTGGGTTCATTCCTAATCAGCTGTCCTCCCATTGTTTTAGTTGTCCGTAATCAAACAAGCACTTTTGCAAAATTTCTTTTCCTGCAATCTTTCTCTGAAAACCCAATTCTTTCTTCTTCCTGCAACTCTTCTGTAGTGCTATCGCCAATGCCATGTAGCTCTCCAATTTACCTTTTTGGTGACATTTAAAATTATGACTAAGGAAATTAAGAAACATAAATGAAGGGTATCATCAAGAAAAATGGTGGCGGTTCAGTGTCATTTCACACATGCAAGCTATCATTTCAATCAATCATTCAAATTGGCTTATTTCAAATTTGTTGACATGGATGACATGTGGACATATGGTTGACACTCCCCACCCAACCTAAATTTGAGCATGTGTCCACACAGGTTGGGTGGTAATTATGATTTTATAGGGAAAAGTACAATTATATGCTATGTGAAATATCAACATTAATTTATAGTAATTAAATAAATGCACTAAAGATAATTAAGATATAACAAATTGTCATGCACGTACCTGAAAAATTGGAGTATCTTTTGCAAGGAATGTGGAGAAAGTACCAGTTACCTTTAAAAGTATAATTGAGCAATTAATGTAGTGGTGATGGAATGAAATGATGGTGAAGTGAAGTGATGGTGGAGTTATGGAAGAGAGAGAAGATGGAGATGGATGGGCAGATGGGTTTATTGATGAAGAAGTGGATTCCCACAAAAGTGGAAATATTTATTATGAAGTGATTGTGTGTGTACCTGAATTAGTCAGAAGGAGGGACACTAGGTCCACTTCCTTTAATTATAGGAAGTTTGGAGGTTGGGTGCTGAATAAATTGCTACATGAATTCTTCCTTGGACGCTAGTTTATGATATAATCTTAGATGGTGTATGTTGACCAAAAGTTTGAATCTAATAGGGTCAATGGTTGTGAGTTGAACAACACCATTGGGGAAGACTTCTGCAACTTTGTACGGTCCCAACCATCTGGTCTGCAACTTGCCTGCATTATCTTGATACCTGGAGTCATAAAGGAGTGCCCAGTTACTTAGTTGGAACTTCTTTTCCTTTATGTATCTATCATGCCATTTGACCCTTTGATGTTGCACTACCTTAGTATGATGCAGGGTTGTCTTTCTTATCTCATCCAAAGCATTCAACTGCATGATTTTGTCCTTTTGTTCCTCAGATATGTCTATCCCAAGATCTAGTGTAGTCCTAACTAGAGTTTTATGCTCAAACTCAATAGGCATCATAGTGATCTTCCCATACAGTAATTCAAAAGGTGTGAAACCTATGGTTGTCTTCCAGGTGGTCCTATAGGTCCAGAAAGCTTCTAGCAACCTATTTTCCCAATTCTTCCTGTGAATAGCCACTATTTTGGTCAAGATTGCCTCAATTTCCCTATTGGTCACTTCGGACTGGCCATTGGCCTGAGGGTGATAGGGGGTAGATTTCTTGTTCCTCACATTATATTCATTAACTAATGTTGTGAAAAGGGTTGATGTAAACTGAGCCCCTTGATCTGTCACTATCTCCCTTGGAATTCTATAACGAGTGAAGATTTCCTCATAGAGGAATTCTGCAACCTTATTATCTCTGGCATGTTTCATAGTTTTAGCCTCAACCCACTTGGTCACATAGTCAATGCAAACCAAGATGTAGGATTTTCCATTTGATGGAGGATCAATGGGACCTACAAAATCAAGTCCCCATTTATCAAATAGAGTGACGACTACCTGGGGGTAAAGAGGCATCTCATTAGATTTAGTTGGTCGGCCCATCCTCTCACATCTATTACACTTCCTAGTATACTTGTCTACATCCTTATGAAGTGTGGGCCAGTAATATCATGTATTAAGAATCTTCATTGTTGTCCTCTTGGCTAAAAAATTCCCTCCACAAGGTTCATTGTGACATGCATGTAGTATATCATATGTTTCATCTTCCCTTACACATCTCCTCATGACATGATCCGGTCCAGTGTAGAATAAACATCCTACAATCCATGATAAAGGAAAGGCTTTCTCAATGAGCACCATTCTCTCTTTTAGAGAGAAATGAGGAGGAAATCTCCCCGTAACTAGATAATTGGCTATATCAACATACCAAGGTGTGTGCACACTGATGGAAAATAAATGCTCATCAGGGAAAGAGTCATCAATGACTTGAGTGTCCTCCGATATAGTCAATCTAGAGAGAAATTATGCTACAACATTTTCCTTTCCTGGTTTGTCAACAATGGTGATGTCAAATTTCTGCATCAACAACAACCACCTTACTAGCCTCCCTTAAATCAAGGGCTTATTCATGAGGTATCTTATGGCTGCATGGTATGTATGAATAAAGATCTGATATCCTGTTATGTAATGCTTGAACTTGTTAAGGGCATAGATGACTACCAACATCTCCTTCTCTGTCACTGTGTAATTAAATTCAACCCCTTGTAGGTTTTTGTTGACAAAGTAGATTGCATTATCAATTGCTCCTTCTTTCTATCCCAATACAACTCCTATAGCATAATCAGATGCATCTGTATGAATATGAAAAGGAAGCGCCCAATTAGGGATTTTGAGTACAAGAGCATGGGTTAAAGCTGCTTTCAAATCAGAGAATGCTTTGTCACAGTCCTCTATCCACTGGAACTCAACATATTTAGCTAGAAGATTGTACAGTGGTGCTGCCATTTTACTAAAATCTTTGATGAAATGCCTATAGTTTCCTGCATATCCCAATAAAATTCTAACATCTTTTTGCTTTGCAGGAATAGGCAGATTGGTGATCACCTCAATCTTGGTTGGGTCTACTTGAATTCCTTTTTGAGAGATGCAGTGGCCAAGGACTACTCCTTCCTGCATCATCATGAAGCATTTCTCACTTTTCAAGGATAGATTATGGTCTTCACATCTATGTCAAACCTTCCTTAGATTCTCTAATGCTTCTGCAAAATCAACACCATAGGTAGTAAAATTATCCATATAGATCTCCATACAATCATATGAGATATCTAAAAATATTCTAATGACTGCCCTTTGAAAAGTTGCAAGTACATTACACAAACCAAATGGCAGTACTGAGTAGGCATAAGTCCCCCATGGACAGGTAAAGGTAGTCTTCTCTTGATCTCAGGTGCAATCTGTATCTGATTATAGCCACTGAATCCATCTAGAAAAGAAAAATATTGCTTTCCTACAAGTGAATCTAGTACTTGGTCTATGAAAGTAAGGGGAAAATGATCCCTCTTGGTGGTAGAGTTTAGTTCTCTGTAATCAACACAAACTCTCCATTTACCTCCCTTTTTAGGCACAATTACCATTGGGGACACCCACTGGCTATCTGAGATAGGGTAGATAAATCCCGCATCCAATAATTTTTGTAGTTCCCCTTTTACAATCTCCCTCAATGTAGGGTTAATTATCCTCTATGGCTTCCTTACTAGTGTGCAATCATCTATGATATATATCCTATGAGTACAGAGCTTGGGGTACAATCCTTTCATGTCTTGGTAGTCCCATGCAAATGCATGTTGACGGGTCTTCAACAGGTTTGTCAGGGACAATTGTTGCTCTTGACTCAACTTGTTGTTAATATTCAGATGTTTCACTTTTGACACTTGCACTTGTGCGGTTAACTCAATCATAGTTATTTCACTAATACCTGACATTTTTAGTTCATGTGGTAGCAATGTATGAAGCATATCAGTTGTTGCAGGAAGTTCAGTTGCAGGAAGAGCAGGAAAAAGTGTCTTCACTGGACTTGCAGAACTAGATTCATGAGTGGATGACTCTTCATGCACCTCACAATGGTTCTAAATTTTGTGGGACAACACTTCATCTTCTTCTTGAAGTTGAATGAAAGGACTTCTGCCTATCATTATGAGTTGTGCCACTGAATTGATTCCTCGACCTCTTCTCCAACATTTAGCCATTTGGGGTTATCCATATCATGGGATGGTTGAGCAGGAGGGTAAAGAACAAGCTATTTGGTGCTTTTCCCATCAGAAATAGTCATGTCTCCTGACCAAAATCCAATGTAAGAATTTGTTGTGGCTAAGCATGGTCTTCCTAGAATAATGGGATACCCGCCTAATGTAGCTTTAGGAGAAAGGATCATGAAATTTTTTGGGTACTCCCAAGAGTCTAGAGTTACCACAAGGTCTTCTACTATACCATTTGGTTTGATAGTGGAACTATCAGCAAGTTGTAGGACAGTAGGAGTAGGTCTCATGTTTGCAACATTTAGTTGTTGCAGGATATCCTTAGTCATCACATTTATTGCTACTCCCAAGTCAATTAGAACATTCTTTATTTGGATTCCATTTATGATAACTCCTACCACAGGACTACCTAGGTCAGTGTACTTAGGAACTATAAATTTCCAAAGCATGATATATGCCAACTGTCCCACCACATGAACCGTAGTGAGGTCTTTCTTTTTCCTCCCTAGCTTTTTAAGGCATGTTTCCTTGATTGCTTTGCCATATATGGGAACATATTTTATGGCCTAAAACAAAGGTATCTTAACACATATGTGTTTCAACTTATCCAATGTGCCAAAGATTATTTCCTCCTTTTCCTTTTGTTTAACAACTTCTAACCTTTGAGGAAATGGTGGATCTTGATAAGTTTGCTGAATTGGTTCAGGATTTTTAGGCACACTTGGCTGAATGGGGATATACTGATGCTCCTCTTCTTCCATAGGGAGCTCGGTGATGATAGGAGTGGAAGAAGCTGGAAAAGTGGTTCCTGAACGCAGATGGATGTCACTCACACTCACAACATATGCATGGAATTTATTAGGATCTGCAGAGTAGACTTTTTGTTGTTGTGATTTGTTATTTGGGTTAGGTGTGGGTTGAGCTAGTAACTGAGTAGGTCTAGGTGTGCTTGAAATTGAGCTAGTAGGAGGTGGCATTATGGTAGGATGTTGAGGTTGTGGAGGTGGCTGCATGTAGTTGGTTGTCTGGTTTGGCCATTGTTGTCCTCCCCTCCATTGGGACATCTACTGCCAGTTTCCTAGAGGTGGCTACCAATTCCCCTGAAACTGTTGCCAATTCCCCTAAGATTGTTACCACAGGGGTGGAGAGTTTTGGTGATTGATCTAGGTATTTGGAGGGTTATTCCAAGGCTGCAGTGGATATCCTCCATAGTTAGATGGGTATGGGGGTTGTCATTGATTACCAGATGCATAAGAATTGAAATAAGGCCCAATAAAAGATAATGGATCTAGTGGCATACCTTGTCTTGGGGCCCATGGTCTCCTTTGTGCAATGTAGTAGACTTGATCATCATCACCCTGGATTGGCTTGAACTTAGGTGGAATCTACTTGTTGTCAATGTTAGCTACCATTTTGCATCTGTAG
The DNA here is from genome assembly GCA_007258455.2 of Sequoia sempervirens. Taxonomy (NCBI): domain Eukaryota; kingdom Viridiplantae; phylum Streptophyta; class Pinopsida; order Cupressales; family Cupressaceae; genus Sequoia; species Sequoia sempervirens. Next base: position 43,376,675 of record VDFB02109042.1, read on the forward strand.
TCCTTTTTCTTTTGTCTGCAATGAGGGAAATATTCTGCCAACATTGCCTCTGCCTCCTCATGTTTCTTCTTTGCTTGAAGTGTATCTAGTTGAGTGGCCAAATTGTTTATGATGTCTTGCTTGAAGTATACCAACAAGTGAGTAATCTCCATCCTTGAAACTCCATTGGTGGATGATTTTTCCATAGAGGATTGGTAACCTCTTCCTTTTTTGAAGCTACCCTGGAATAGTTCTGACATATCTTCTTAATATCATCCCAAGGAACTTGGGTGCTATCTCCTCCTCCCATTAGGTCTAGAACATCAATGCGACTTTCATTGATCCCTCTAAGGAAGAGAAGCTTTTGAGATTCTTCATCGAGTGTATGATGTGGAGATTTTTGCAGGAAAAATAAAAACCTTGAAATGTAGTCCTCCAAAATCTCATCTTCCTTTTGCTGCATCTTGAAAATATCATCTCCTCTCATATCACTGCCCCTACAATATTCTTTGTACTTCTCAAGAAACTTTGTTTTCATATCCTCCCAAGTCTCTAGAGTATTCCTACCTAAGCTCATAAACCATCTTAATGCAACTTCTTTCAAAGTGGTAGGAAACAACTTAAGCCTATGAGCATCAGTGGTATAGTCATAGCTTCTACAAAGGATATCAAACTCAAACATGAAAGTGTCAGGGTCTTATATGACAAGCCCATAGAACTTAGGAAGGACTGAAGCAGGGATGTTTTTGAGGTTATCAACTTCATTTTGATGAGTGATAGGGAATGGAAAAGATGGTTGGTTGGGTCTATTTCTATTTTCATCAACCATGCCTGCTTGATGTAGTTCCAAAGCAAATGGATTTTCAATCAGATTTTAGTCTTCAGAGGAAGTGTTAGAACTGGTCAAATTGGGAAATGCATCAGCAAAAGAGTGTGCCTCTTCTTCTTCATCATCTCTTGGCATATTTTGAAGCTCAACTAGCTGGAATGGATCAAGGTCATTAGAAAGGAATCTCCCATAAGCATCTCTTATCCTTCCTCTATGCATGCGGTATCAACTCAATATCAACCAACTCGCACAAATAATTGGTGGAAGAATAGTAGGTCATTACTTTTATAGATTGGGTTATGATAAGAACAAAATTCAAAGATACTACAACAAGAAATAAACTATCAATGACTCCAAAGAACTTCCTAGTTTGACACCATCTCCGACAACGACACCAAAAATGTTGGTCTCCTCTAATGGTTTAATAACTAAGCCCTTAGAGCTGTGACTTAAAGATTGGACATCTGCACTAAGTAGCTATCTCACTCATCATGAAGGTGAATTTCATTGTTAACCTAGGGACGTAAACTTGAAATGGGTCAGCACTATATGTGCACTAGGACTCCATTGTAATCATCCATAAACTAGGAAAGAAATAGTACTGAAAATGAAATGCTGGAAAGAAATCAACTTAAGCACTGAGCATGAATCAACAACTACACTAAGCATTAACAACTAGACTAGAAATGAAAGATAAAAATGGAAACCTCAGCAAACAGACAAGAAACTACTTTGTTTGCCTTGGCTGCAGGAACAGTCACATAACAGAATTCCAGTGGCTACAAGAACATACAATTGCTGAAATTAAAACTAATTGTTGAACAAAAAATAACTTTTAGACTAAATAGGTGGAATTCTCACCAAGTGGGGCCCCTTGAGTGATTCTCCCTTAAGCTAACTCAAATGAAACAACTTAGAATATCATATTATTTCTTGAAAACATGATTACAACATCTCAACAATATGACTGTATTACTAAAATTGGAGAATGCAAGTACAATCTCATAACATCCAACCTTATGAAAAGGGGCATCTAACCATTATTTATAGAGAGAAAAAAAAAAATTAACCCTAACTACCTAGGCAGTCGACTCCATCAAAATAGAAGGATGCCATTTATTGAAAGAATAGAAAAGAGAGGGAGGAAGTTATGCATGTGCCAAATTTGGTCAAAGAAAACTTGCCCCAATGAGAATCTAGCACAACACACTCCTTAGATTTGTTCAACAAACAAATATGACCATTAAAAGGTAGTTACAATCTTTTATTCAAACTAGGAATTTCCTTCCATTGAGAGTTTTCCCTCCTTTGACCTCTTAATGACCACCTTCTTGACTTTCTTGGCAACTGACCAGCTGGCAAGAGTTTCTTCCATTTTGCAAGCTTTGTTGACATCAACATCTTAAAGCCTGCATAATGACATTAGCATGTGCACAAACAATTGCATATCTATAATTATCCTAAAGCAACATCCATTCAACCACATGTAAAATTAACATAAATAATTCACATAGCATGTTAATGTCATTAAAAGTCACAAGGATAAACTTATGCCCAAGGTTTATGGTTTTAAGGAAATAACATGGAAAATGTCAACAACCAAGTGCCAAAGTCTATGGTAGCAATGCCAAATATATAATAAACTCTATCAAAATTGAGCCATTAATTGGGCTCATCACATCTTATATCATATATCATGATATTTTATCCTAACATCACTATCCATTCAATCCAATCCATTTTCATCCATCTTTCATATCCACATTGATCTTGACAAAGACTAGGAGCATATACTTCAAAACATGCTTTTGGAAAACTCTTGAAATGGTCATTTATTTTGACCACATACCATTTAATATCATGCCATCACATACATAGCACTGTCAAAACCTTAAGCTTTGGTAAAATATGTTATCCTATTACAAAAATCAAACTACACATCACACAAAAACTCTAATCTTTCATGACAATCACAAGTTAAGACCAGTACTGAATGAGCCTACTGCCTATATACCTATTGCATAATCATTCAATCCATGACTTAACGAATGTGTTCTTCCTACAATAGGAAAAATCTAGTATTAGCACACCCTTTTGGCAAAAAATATGATGGTTGTTGAATTGTTTTATCAGTTGGTCTTTTTCTTTTTTGATTGACCTTCTTGTCTCCTTTCAAGGCTTATTTGAATCCACCTTGATCTTTCAATATCTTAGTGTGTTTATAGGAGCATAGAATGATGCATGGTCATTTTTTTCATATGCCATGTAAATGTGGGAAGTTCTTATAATATGACTAAGGAAAATACTTACCTTGTGTGTAGTGAGGTGGCTTCTTACATAAATGATCATCCTTTGTAGCTAAGGTCATTTCATACCTTTTGTGCATTAGGATTATCATGCTCTAAGTCTTACTTCCTCACATAGATTTGACAAGGTTTTAGTGTGTCTATATGAATAAGGACAGACTCTTTTGTTTTCAATGTAAAAGTCCATGTAAGACATATAACATCGCCCTAGTTCCTCATACCTTGGTGCACAGTGTCTATTTCCTATATCAAAATAAATATTTCTCTTTATGTTTTTTAAGCATAACCAAAGTAAATCACCTTTTTATCCCATATTCCATATCCATATCATTACCTACTTATAGCTTTCACTATTTGATATTTGATCAACGAAATTCATTCATTCTTCATTACCCTGCATTTCACCTTGTTTCTTCTTCCATACTAAATCATTTCCATCCCACAAACCTAAAATTCCCCCTTACACCTTAATCCCTCCATATTTTTCATCACACTATCTTTATTCCCTAATTTTCTTCCATCTAACTCCCTTTTTTTCATCACTAATCCACTAAATCTATCCCATTTTACCTATTGTGAGCTTGACTAGAAAATTATTATTTTTTCGGCTGATCTCTTGAGGGGGCAACCTACCTCCATCCCTTAGTCCACTAGGGTACACCATCACTAAAAAAATTTATACCAACATTATATCTTTGAAATAACGCAATGAATGCATTGTCTCAAAGAGGGGAAAAATTTAGAAACCTAAAAAATGACTAACACATTCCATCTAATTCATCATTTCTCACCAATTTACCCATTAATACTAATTAAATACTTTTTAATTATTTAATTAAGATAACACATCACCACCATTAATTAAATAATTTTAATTATTTAATTAATTTATCATTTTCCTTATCCACTTTAATTAAATATTTTTTAATTATTTAATTAATTATTCAGATTATTTTATCTACTTTAATTAAATAATTTTGAATTATTTAATTAATTTCATAAATTATTTCATCCACATTAATTAAATAATTCTAATTATTTAATTAATTCATGTGTTTCTCCTCATCCACTATAAGTAAATAATTTTAATTATTTAGTTAGCTAATATTTTCTCTAAAATAAAATAAATAAATTGATTAATTTAATCTTCTTTTTCTATCTGTATTTCTTCTAAAAATGAATAAAATTAATAATTTGTTTAAATCTATTAATATTTTTCTTAATTTAGCGAGTTGACTAAAAAACAACTTTTTTTCACTCTCATCCACTCTCACTTCATTCATTCATGAAGCTAGTTAACTCATCCATGCAAGTATTTAATTTGTTCATCAAGTCCTCTCAATCAATCTCACCTATCGATCATTTTGATCATCCTCCGTTGTTGATCTATAGTATGTGAAAGCTATAAATCAACCATCATTCCAAGCTATCAAATCATCCATAATTATCTTGATCAATCCACAAGCTTTGAGAAATTTAGCTATCATTACATCCATTTTTCTATTACAGGTTATGCTTGAGCTTGAAGAGCAATCCACATACCATATTTATAGCATTATCACACACAATGGAGTAAGGAATAAGTACTTTGGGGAGCAATATTTTTTTTTTTTTTTTTATTTACCTTGTTTGTGCACAGGCTTCATTGAAGTAGTTATTGAGTTATCGAATTAGGTTTATTTGCATTGTTTTATCCTCAGTTTTAGATTCATTAATTTTATACACACATAATTAGTTTTGCATTCTATATTAGAGGTTACATGAATGAGGTATGGTTTGAAGTGATACCAATAAATGTGTGTCATGTGTGGTTGAGAAAGTTGTGAATATATGATAGAAGTGCAATTGACAATGGGAGAAAGAACACCTTCATCATCACAAAAAATGGTGAGAAGTTTAAGTTATTATCAAATAAAGGTAGAAGGAGAAGGTGTGGCAAGCAAATTGATATTGTTAAGCAATAAGGAGTTTCTTAAAAAAGTGAGGAACATAAAAGAGTGTTATATAACTTTCAATTCCATGCAAGAGAAGAAATTATTGCATAGGTCAAATGAGTTGGAGATTATAGTGATAGTCAATGAGTATACAAATATCACCAATAATGCCCCCATTTATGGGGCTCAGTAGGTTTATCCGGATTCTCATCCATGGAAAGGTGTTAAGTGGTCTCTTTCGGATGGATCAAGATAAATTTTGACAAGGCTTCAAGTGGAAACTCTAGTGAAGCAGGAGTTGGGTGTGTTATTCAGAATTAGAATGGGAAAATAATGTTGGTGGCAACCAAAAAATTAGAGTGAACAACAAAAAAATGAGGCAAAGTTTCAAGTGGACTTATTAGGTTTGGAGATGGGGAAACTATTAAACCTCTGAGACATCCACTTAGAAGGGTACTCTCAAAATATATTAATGCAATACAGAAGAATCACTCTCCAAGCTGGAAATTGAATAAATGGTTGGAGGCAATTGATGTCTAATTAAAAAGTTGCAAAGTCTTTAAGATTTCCCATGTATACCGAGAAGGCAATGTGATGACGAATGAGGTTGTGAACACGGTAATATACATAGGTTCAAAGAAAGCCACGCTAGATTCAAAAGTAGAGTGACATGTGTTTCACAATGCCAAGTGTGTGAGAATACAACTTCCCGTGGACATTTAAATATAAAAGGACGAATGGAAATTATGTTTCATTAAGGAAAGAAGGGGAGAAGTACTCAATCATTTTGGAATTATCACATCTAGGATTTAAATGCATCCTATTGTGATCATTCGCAAAGTCAAAATGGATACTACGGTGTGTTTGAAGGTGAAGAAGAGGGAAATGGATTTTTTGGGTGAGCTATCAAAGTGACAGTTGATAGCGATTTTCAAGTCTAATTACGAGGTGGTGTTACATGTGATAAGGCTGGTCTTGGGTGACATTTACACAAATGAGACGACGTGCTACCGGTGAATATGAATATGGCATTGATGTTCATGGCAATGTTGTTAGACACGGGTGAAGAAATATAAGGGTAGTGGAGAATATTATGGAAACCCTGGTGTGGTTGCACTGGCGATGGGGAATTAAATATATTCTATGTCCTACCTCACTTGGGGTTGGCCTTGTGCCTAGAGGAGGATGTGGCCATGGGTTATTGAGAAACCAAACCCAGCATGGGTTCCCTTCATTATATGGGGGTTGGGGATGAATTTTAACCAACGACACCATTATGCTCAACTAAGCATTAACTTCCTCAAAACCCTTATGAAGGAGAGCATGGGCGACATGGTAGATTAGTCTTTTGCTCTAGTGAATTCATTTGTGGTGCTGGAGATTGACAAAGGGGATGGTAGCTAGATAGGCGGGATGGGGAAATCTTGAAGAGGTCTTTGTTTATTTTGTATTAACAATTTTTTTTAGGCGTATAGCAAAGTTGTATGATCGAGATATAGGGTAGTAGGTTTAAACATTATTATCTCTAAGCATGAAATTCCAAAAGCCATTTTAGGGTGATGGGTTTCATTTTGTAAATGAAGTCTAGTCAGAATTGTAACAACTACCCATATAGGGGCATATGATGTAATTCCCTTTATTGTTGAAGTTAATGAATAAGGTGTGGCCCTTCACAGCCAATTTTAATAATAAAAAAGCCACCAATGATGAGATACTAAAGAGATTGTTGTCAATGTAGAGCATCTCACAATGCATCATTGAATAATTCCTTTATGGGCGGGGAACTTAATAAGCAAGTAGAATAGTTGTTATAAAAAGACTTGATAAAAAAAAAGAGCAATCCCTTATGTAGTTCTTGCAAAAAGGGAAATAAATGATAAATTTGCATAGACTCTAGCACGATAAACAATATTATCATTAATTACTAGTTTTTATTTTCATTGTTAGATAATCTATTAAATTGGAGCACAATAATTTTTAATGATTGACCGTAAGGGAGGTTATTATTGCATTAGGATCTAAGGAGATGAGTGGAAGATTATATTCAAAACAAATAATGGCTTGTATGAGTGGATGGTGATATCATTTAGGTTGATGAATTTCCCAAGCACATTTAAGAGGATAATGGAAGAGGTCATAGAGTCATTTCTTGGCAACTTTGTGATAATTTATTTGGATGAAATTTTGGATCTCAACAAGATGAGAAAATAACATCTTGCACACCTACAAAAAAAATTCACATAGTTGGACTTGCATATAAACCTACTTAGGCTATGTAGAAGGAGTTGCCATGCTTGGGATTTTTGATATATTAAGATGGGTAGAACATGGGCCTAGAGAAATTTCAATAGCAGTAGTGGGTGATCAATACCCTAACTACCACAAAATTCAAAAAAATCCACAAGTTTGTAAGCTTCTAAAGGAAGCTCATAAAAAACATAGTATTTAAAGGAATATTTTTTGCAACAGATTGACACTTTTGTTTTCTATGCAACGACGATTTTTTCATGCATTGACACTATTGATCTATACAACGATGCTTCTAATATATATCGATGCTTATGTTTTGTCACTTTTGTGTTTTTTTGTCACTGAAGGTTACAACGATGCTTTTGTGCATTATAGGAACGCTTTCATTGTGACTTAGTAGTTATATTATGACTTGACCCTTCTACACAGACATAATAACACATTTGAGGTATACTGATGCTTTTGTTTTAGTTACAATGACACTTTTGGCTATTACAATAACATACTTGATTTTATTTTCTTGAATTTTGTTTCAAACTAACCCTAACATTTTGTAAAGTTTTCTTAGAACTAACGCACTTGTGCAGCTTGTGACATACGTTGGGAGAAGACAAGAAAAAAACTACTAACAAGTCTTCTTGCAAGATTTCTTTCAAACAAATTTTATATTTCAATTTAGGTTTTAAAATTGAATAATACAAATTTCACATTTTTATTTGGGTTTTAAAATTGAGTAATACAAATTTCATATTTCGATTTAGGTTTTAAAATTGAACAATACAAATTTCACATTTCAATTTAGGTTTTAAAATTGAATAATACAAATTTCACATTTCAATTTGGGTTTTAAAATTGAACAATACAAATTTCACATTTTGATTTGGGTTTTAAAATTGAACAATACAAATTTCACATTTGAATTCGGGCTTTAAAATTGAACAATACAACTTTCACATTTGAATTTGGGTATTAAAAAGAACTTGTTTGTCATGTTTAGTAGGCTAGTGGTGTGTATGCTCTCTCCTTGTGCTACATATGATCTTGGAGATCAAAATCACCATTAGTTTGCAATCTATTTGTATAATCAAGGAGTGATTGTCTGTGTATGCTCTTCCCTCATGACTCTTAAGAATGATATTGGGAATCAAAAATAGCATCATTTTCCATTTAATTCAATAGGAGGCCTACTTGGGGATTTCATCACCTCAAGGTCGACCTCAACCACATTTTCAGGTGAGGTATAAAAAGGAGGGAGAACAAAAGTTGTACCCCCAATGTGTGACCAACGTCCTATAACCCAAGCCTCTCAACCCTTGGTCTACCAAGTCATGTATAGGTGAGGAGGAGAGGGGAGACCCCCTCGACTCGAGTATCCTCATATGTGTTCATAGTTCATCAATCCCCCACTACGAACCTTGTTTATTAGTAGACTTTAAGACCATCAACCATTAGCTTGGGATACTACAACACATAGTATCATGCGTGAAGTAACTCATCATGTATTTCCCCTTGTTGAGGTGACTGATATTCCTTGATTAGGACCTTTTCCTTTCGAGGTGAGACGTGCAGAGGTGGTAGATGACCTCTGTATACTCTAGTCAACCACTCATTGTGGAGGTATTTGCTTCGGAAGATGGGCTTATCCTAAGTTGACACACATTTTTACTACTAGCTAGGTTGCGTATTTTTAGTGTGTATTCATTGTTCAATATCAATGACACCAAATAGTGTACTCTTTTTGAAGAAGGCTCACAAATTTATCCTTAAAAACTATGAATTCAGTCTTATATGCTATTCTCTACTATATTTTGTCTCTTGCTAGATCAAACAATTTAAAAATCAATCCTCAAAATAGTCAAAAAATTCCAAAACCATAAACAAATTTAGGTTGAATTTACAAAACCTTGCCTCTGTGTTACAGTGACTCATTTGTAAATCTATTGTGCTTCTAGTTGCAACTTCACACTTATGATTTCATAACTCGATGCTTTTAATCTTAGATCATGACCTTCTGAGCAACTCGACTCTTATGATAAAAATCTAATCTATGTCAGTCCAAAACCCTAAAACCTACACAGTGACACTTTTGACTGTCACACAATAGTGCTTTTGAAAATTTGTGACACTTTTGTAAAAATCTAGTCGCTTTTGTTAGGGGAAGTACCACACTTTTTTTATTAAAACAATGCTTTTGAAAGTGATGCTTTTGACTGTCAATTAAATTTTTTAGGTTTCCTAAAAACTCAAATTCCAAAAATTTAACTATCAATCATTATAGGATAAGAGACTTGTATTAAATAAAATTGTAGTCATCATCAGTTATTCTAAACAACAAAGGTTTATCATCCTCATCCCACATCATCATTTAATCTTGGGATTTTAGAAATACATCCTTTTAGTTTGAGCTAGACATCAACCTTATCAACAACAACAACAAAACTATTTATCTCACAATAACCAAAATTAGACATAAGTCTTCTTAGATCTCCTATCACAACTTCTAGTTTAGCCTTTTCTTGGAAAATAGTCATTTCTAAGTAAATTGTTAAATTAGTGTCAAATCCTTCTGGGTTAGATTGCTTAGTAGTCATTGTCTACTCCTAAGTTTGTAAAACTCATTATCATTTTCCTTTACTTGGACTCATCAATCTAAAACAATCAAGGATTATCCTCGACACCAATCAAAATGAGATCTAGTCATTTTTTATCTTTTAGAGGTTTTCACATCCTCCATCCATCCAATCAACATCAACTTCAAACTAGGGTTCAAATCTACTTAGAGTGTCTTTTTCCAAGTCCATTTTGAAATAAAACATTCATCCAAATTCACATCTTACAAGGTCATAACAAGTTTTATGCTTATAATAAGATCCCAACATAAAATAAACATGGAATCCAAACTAGTAATTCTAGTGGCCCCACACCCATGAGTACTATTGAAACAACCAATGGAATTCTTGGCGTTGAGTTTAACCCTAGAGAGTATAAAATCCCCAACAAAAATAACAAGATCAAATTTTCACTATAGAGGATATCACAAATGAACATGAAGGATTTATAGAATTATATAATGAACAAATTATAGAGATATACCAAGATCCATCTTTGGCTAGAGCACTTGATGCCTTACTAGTTGTTGACCCTAACTTGTACTTGCAAAAGCTTGCACAAGGTGGTGCTAAACTACCCTCAAACTATGGCATTACCACGCTTAGGGAACAATTCATGAAAAATGCCATAACATATAGTGTACCTCTATGAGAGAACGTGCCTATGGTCCATAACATCATTGAACAAATACCACCACCTCCCATACAAAACACATCAAGCCAACCTACAATCCCTCCATTAACATGGATTCGTTGCCTTTTTCTAAACAATACATGAATCCTCTATACCACAACCAACCTATGGGTAATCAAACAAATCCAAATATCCTAAACACGAACATCCCACCATTCTCAAACACAAACCCAAACATACGAAACCCCCTAAATACAAAAATGATAAAAACTGAAGAATAATCCTTTCATAACACCAAATCCTCCGCCTCACGTATATCCTAATATAACAAATTCTATGCATACATTTAACATACCAAACCCCAATTATATTCCCAACTTACAACAAAACCCTCAACAACATGTACCTCAAATTCCTCAACAACACATTTCACAACATTAAATCTCCCAACAACAACAATACATCTACCATCAATAAAAAAATTCCCAACAACAACAACACATCTACCATCAATAAAAAAATTCCCAACAACAACAATACATCCATCATCAACAACAAGATCCTTAACAACAACAATACATCAACCATCAACACCAAAATCCACAATACCAAACTCCACAACACCAAACTTCGCAACACCAAAACCCACAACATCGAAATCCACCACAACACGAAACAATCCATATGACCCTACCCACACACAACAATAGGGTCCTCAACATCAAATCAACCCACAATAAATCCCATTGTATAACATGTATAATATTCCACAAAATCAAAATCCATTATATGACTCTTCATCCACACCTCAATATAACACATACGCTCCACCAAACAACCCTCCTAACAATTTGACATCACAAATCTAAAAATTGACATAGAAAATCAATGACATACAATTAGGACACACAAATAAATCTTACGCTTTTGAAGACCTATGTCCTTATCCGTTCAACAAGAACATAACATTGACACCTTTTCCTCCAAATTTTGAGATGTCAAAGTTTGATAAATACAAAGGACGGGGTGACCCACATGAGCATATAAGGGAATTCTATGTAGCTTTCCTAGAGGTTTCATATAATTATGCATATATAATGCACCTCTTTCCACGTTCAAGCTTAGGTGGACAAGTGATTGAGTGGTTCTCTCACTTACCCCGGTGTATTAAAACATTCCAAGATATTGTGGATAAATTTGTAGCTAACTTCTCCTATAATATGGAACATGAGGTTACTTTAACCAACTTATATATCATTAAACAAAACTAGGGGGAAAATTTCACATCCTTTTTACAATGATGGAGAATCAAAGCAAGTAAATGCAAATGGCCTTTTTGTCGAAAAAATAGCTTGTCGACATCTTTACATTCAAAACCTCAACACAAAATTTGGCTTCCACCTATGTATACAATGTGCCATACGTTTGAAGAACTCATAGAAAAGGGTTTAACAATTGAAAGGGATCTCATTTCAAAAGGGCTAGTTAAAATCTACAAAGACAACAAGGATTACCCTTCGAGCTCTAATGATAAACCATATTTATGGGTGAAGAACAAGAACATTACAAATGATAGTGTTGTAGATGTAAAAGTTGTGCAAAACACACAACCCCAACTAAGCAAACAACAAAATGTCCAAAAAACCAATCCTCCAAGAGGACCACCTCAAAGACTGAATAATTCTCATTGATGCAAATTCACTCCCTTAAGGGAACCATCAAAATGATCTTAAATAAATTGATTCAATCAAACCATATTTAGCTTCTTGAGCTAAGGCATTACAAAGAACCACAAATCAAACCAACATGGTATAATGATAATGATTTTTTCCAATACCATAGAAAAAAAGTTCACAAGACACAAAATTGTGTAAAAATCAAACATCTTATGCAAGACCTTATCGACCAAGGAGAGGTAAGCGTAGATCAACATATTGGAAATCCTAGAAACCAAGATCTAGGAATTCACAAAGATCTTATTCCATACCATGGAAAAGGAAATGATTTTGGTAAAATACAAAATTATAAAAAAGTTAATTATTCTTATAGCAATGTAGTAGGAAACATTCAAGGATTTGATGACTACATCAACAATATTCATTTTCCACTTAATGAGAAATTGGACATTTTTCAAGATTCTTTCTTAATGTGTTCTCAAAACCATCAACCACTGTCTAGCAATGTCTCACATCAAAATTATCACATTAAATACGTCTTTGATCATAATATCATACCCTCATTTGACTTCATGATAGGGCATATTGAATAAGCTCCATAGCAAGAAGCCTTTATCTCATCATCCAAATCCTTTGAGACCACACAAGATTCCTTCATTCATATTCCACCACCAAACCCAAATCTATGTCAAGAACATAATCGAGAGCATAATGAATAAGAATCTGAAATAAGTCAAGATCAAGATTCCATCATTCTGTTCCATACCATTCATGGCCCAATAATTGATCCTACCCATATTTCAATAGCTTCCACTTCTGTAAATGAGATACTTTCTTCCACTTGACACATAGATGACCTCTCCTCTATTCCTCCATAACAAGAGTCTCCCACTCGACATATTTGCAAATGATGAAGCTATAGATGAATTCACAGGATTTAATGGTGACATTCTAGTAAATGACCATGAACAAGGTTTTTATATCAAATTTGAAATATCATCATCTTTTGAAGAACAATCAAAATCCAATATTCCTCAAACTTGGGCTGAAAATATTGATCAGGAAGCTATCTTGCATATTGATGAAACACTTATAACCTATAAACTTGTATCACTTACCTTCATCAGAGCAAGCTATCTTACTAGTGAGAAGACTACCACCTTTGAAGGTTTCCAATAGTGTAGAGATGGATTAGCACCTTATTTCCAAGATAAATCATATTCATTTTCCAACAAAATTTGTCAAAAGATGTAGTATCAAAACAAAGGATTAGGCCTACATGCACAAAGAATTTTAGAACCAATGCAATTTATCGATAATCCTAAGCATCAAGGTATTGGTTATTCAATGATTAAGTAACTTAATGATGTTCATGGTACAACCATGATATTGGGGGCAACTTTTTCTAATGCAAACATCAACATGGGAGTTGTGAAGAGTCCTTATAATGAAATTGTTGCCAATAATCCAACTATCCATATCATAAATCATCATTCTCTAATATATTTCCACCCACTAACTGGGGACAACAAAAGGAAAATCCTTACAAATAAAAATATCAAGTTATTAAAGCTAAAAAATCAAAAAGTCAATGTGGACACATGAAGTTAAAATGGATCCCAAATCAAAATGAAGCAAATAATCTATATAAAACTCCATTAGTCAATGAAATTATGGGGTAACATAAAAAAGGGACTTTCATACATCAAAGATGTCCACAATTTGAAAATAAATCTTCAACATTGACATACAAAGTGTATGAAAAAGTTGGTCCTAAACCCATTCAATATTCCATATCCACATTCCATCATTCACCATCCCAAGTTTGGAAAATAAAGGATCCACAATCCAAACTATTGAATAATTCATCTCCATCACATATCCTCCATCAAAGTCCACCATCCAACTTAAAATCCAAAATATCTAAATACCACATTAACCATGTCCTAGCAATAACTCTTTATCATAAGGAATTTAATGGAACTTTATCATGATGTGTGCATTTATATAATGCCAAATCTGGTATTGACATAGATCATAAGAACATTCAGGGGTTATATACAAGTGCATGTATCTTGGAAAAGAAACTCCTCCAAACAGGATATCATTGGCACATCATGACAACATCTATATTGACACCATCAACTAGTGCCACATAGTCAATGATCATACCGAATTTTTTTTTTAAAAACATCAAAAAAATAGCAAAGATAAAAAAAAATCCTCTAGTGAAAACCATTCTTATGGCGCTTTGGGAAAGTACCATGATGAAAACTTGGCAAATAAGTGTCATGCATAAAATTGAGCATCTATGTGCACCATTCTAGTTGGGAGCAACTTATCTTGTCCATAATTAATCCAACATTCCATCCATTCCATCCATAATAAATCTACAATCCATTCCATTTTCGTCCACCCTCCATAATCCATCTTGATCTTGATAAAAACTAGGAGCATATACTTCAAACTTGCTTTTGGAAAAATCTTGACATGGTCATTTTTGTTGACTATATCCTATTCCATGTCATACCATCAACTGCATCTATCACTATCCAAACAAATCATGCTCAATCCTAACATGTTATCCTATCGTGGGATAATCCTTTGAAGCAAAATACTTCACTCAAGTACTATTCCTCCTCCATATATCCATCCATCTTACTGATTCGTTCATCCATTCATAGCATTACATATATTGCTAGACAATGGGGGTAGGTAATAACATGCTACTTCGGAATAAGTCTTGATATATGTCTTCTAGCTCACGTAGTGATCTAAACATCTTCTAGAAAATCCAAAAACATCCAAAGAATAGGAAAATAAAAAAAAACATCTAGATAATCAAAAAATCCAAAAACATCCAAAAGGTTCGTAATCTAAAAACATCCAAAAATTTCAAAATCCAAAAACATCCAAAAAGTTCAAAATCCAAAAATATCCAAAAAAATTCAAAATCCAAAAACATTCAAATAACACAAAATCCAAAACTATCCAGATTTTCTAGAAAAGTCCAAAAAACAAGCTCAAATAATTTCAAAAAAATCCAAAAACAAATCACCCCAACTCACCCTTTTCGTAATAAACTTGCCATCCTTAATAAATCTATTATTAGTCTTATCTTTGGCAAAATAAACAAAAGTAAAAACAACAATTATCAAAACTCAAAACATTCATGAAAAAAATTGTGAAGCATTGATCATTGTCAAAGCAAACTCAAAGTCTCCATGTCAATTGTCAAAAATCATTTTTATAAATCAACATCAACATCCAATGACTACCTTAATGGATATATCTTTCCTACAATAGGCATCATTTCAGATATCAACTAAAATGATCTCTTTGGCAAGAGATATGATGACTTTGATATGTTTTTGTCAGTCAGTCTTTTCTTTTGATATATATTTTGTCTCATTTCATTGCTTACTTGACGCCACCTTGATCTTCAATAACTTGGTGTGTCTAGAGGGGTACATAATGGGGAATATCATTGCTTTCATCTGTTGTGTTTATGGTATATTCTTGTAATACAACCTTGGCGAATACTTTCCTTGTGTGTGTAGGGATAGTCTTAGGCAATTCAATGAGCTTTGCATATCAGTTTCTTTATACCTTTTATGTATTTGTCTACTTTCTTCAATATTTCATTATCTCAAATGATCAAACAAGGTTTTCATATGTCGGGTATGACTAAGGATACTTCTATTATTTGCATATTAAAAGCCCATGCAATAGATGTGATGCCAACCTGGTTCTTCATACCTTGGTGCATAGTATCTACTTGCTATATCAAAACAAGGATTGCTCTACATGCTTTATCATAACCTAAATCAAAATAAAAATCATCTATCCTATCTCATTACATGTCCAATCAAACAATCAAATCTACCTAATAATCATAGATTTATGTGATATTTGAGCAACATCATTCATCATATTCTATTCTATCTATCCATCTAATCATCTATCTTTTTCTTCTATCCTACTCATCATACTAACATTTATATCCAAGTATCATGACATACACAAAATTATCCATCACGTCCTGCATCCACAAAAATGTTAGTAGCATCATATATCCATATCATAATAGCATTATACATCATCCATCTTGTATAGTCATTGTATATAGCATCAAAAAGACAAAAATAATGATTATAACAGAGCATCATATATCTTGCATCCACAAATCATAGTATCCTCATAATACCATCATATCATATCATCACATCATAAAATCATTAAATACATATATCAAATCATATAGATAAACATTCATCCATAACATAATGCACATCATCATCTATAAAAACATAATCATAACCACATCAAAATATCTACATCTCATATATATCATGAAAAAAATGTATGTAATAATACAAAGTTTATATATTGAATGTGTGATACAATATACACAACAAAAAGGAAATATGTACAAAAGGATAGCAAGAGCCATGAATGTATATACATAAATATATATATATATATATATGTCTACATTAATGTATATGTACATCAAAATAAATATACAAAGATAAGCTACATCGAGCTCCATCTCTCCTCTCAGCTTGGAGAAGGAGGGTGAGGAGGAGTCACTTGTATGGAGGACCCATTTGTTGTTGTAGTTGTTTTCCTTGTGCACTCAAAGGTCCTGCTTGTGATGGTCGACCCATTGATCCACTATTTTTCCTAACAGATGGTCTTGCTGCACTCCTCAATGAACTCTTGGGTTGTCTCTTGCCTGCGGTACTACTACCTCATATAGAGTCTTGTAATAGGTGGCCTCTCTCTCTCCAAAATCTTGATCTCCTATATATGTTGGGCCATAGGGATCATTTGACCCTATCCTACAACCTCTAGCTCTTGTCTTTGTGCCCCCTTAGAATTCGTCTCAGCAATAACCTAGTCTAGTTGTGCCTCAACCTGCTATCATTGGATAATCTATGCATCCCTCTCCTAAGCACGTTGATCTCTCTTAGTTGTCCTCTAGATCAGTTGTAATGTCAGGTCATCTAGCTCCATCCTATAACCATCCCTCTCTTGTCAGGCTTGGTTTCTCTCTTGTAGTGCCACTTGAAGTCTAGCATCATTAGGGCCTCCTCCCTAGGGCATCCCGTCTGCTCCTCCTCCAACTACTGGTACTACTATTGCCACCACTATCTTCAATTGTCCCCTGTCCTTTGCAACAAGGACCTCTACTTCTACCCTCTGTCTTTGTCAGTGGGCTTTTCCAGTCTCTACCTCTCGTCACCTCCTCCCTCCAGCTGCTCTTCCATCAGGGTGTATAAATTGGAGTGGCTTATGAGGCATCCACCATGCATCAAAATTAGTAGTCACATCAGGATCCTCTAGGGTAAATGCAAGAAGATAAGTTCACTTCTAGTGGAAGTTTCAGACTTAGAAAAAAACTCGAAATTGGGAAAAAAAAATGGGATCCCATTTTTTAGAAACGAGATCCTGTAATACTTTGGGATCTCGATCCTAAATTTAGAACGAGATCTCATTACGTGGTAGGATCTTGAGCCAAGAATTATAAAATAGGATCCTGTTTGCCACAAAATTGGGTCCTATTTACCATGAAATAGGATCTCATTTTGTAAAGGTATTAAATTTTAAAAAAATGCTCGCGGGCTCATTTTTACCAGAGCTCACATAGTGATAGAGATCAAGATCCCAAATTCTAACTACAATTTTCCGCGATGAAATTCCCCCAGGTTCCTTTTTTGTTGCATTTTTTTCCATTTTTTGGCATTTTGATGGACATATTTAGGTTTTTTCATGGTATTTTATTTAAACTAGGTTTTTATTTTGCAAATTTCTTGAAAAAAAGAAACCATAGAAACTAAAAATTTAGGTTTTCATTTACATTGCTTTATGTTTTAATTATGTATGCAAATATTTCAAAATTCATTTTCATTTACATTGCTTTATGTTTTGATTCTGTATGCAAATATTTCAAAATTTATTTTCATTTGCATTGCTTTATGTTTAAAATCTGTATGAAAATATTTCAAAATCACATAATACTTGCTTTAAATTTGTATGCATATATATACTTACCTGTATTTACAAGTATTCCATGTTGTCTAGGTTGAATCTGCATCCTTTCTTTTTTGTCTCAAAGTATGTGATGAATGTGATGATGGCTTAAGGATACACAATAGCAATAAATCAATTTTAACTATTTACATAAGCAATATCAATATATCATCAAAACATGTATTTAAATATATAAAACTATATATACTTATCTATATTTACAAGTATTCCATGATGTAGGTTGAATTTGCATCTTGTCTTTTTTTTCTCAAAGCATGTGATGAATTTGTGATGATGGCTTAAGGATACAAAAGGGCAATAAATTAATTTCAACTATTTACATAAGCAATATCAATATATCATTAAAACATGTATTTAAATATATAAAAATATATACTTACCTATATTTACTTACTCCATTGCACCATTTGCATCCTCTCTTTTTTGCAATGCATCTATGATTGTCTCATGCTCTTCCATAGAAATTGTCCATAGCTCTTTATTTGTAAGTCTTCCACGATACTTCACTAGTTTTATATTTTTTGCCACCACCAAATGTGAGTAGTGTATAATCTTCTTATGTGTTTCATAATCTTCGAATGCAAGTAAACCATTCTTCCTTGTTAGGTATTTTCATAGCCAAGTTCTAACAACCACCACTAAACCTGTTGGATAATGATGGTCATCATCATCTTCTTGAGGTGTTATTAACTTATGTTTATTTTCCACACATTGATCCAACCAATATTTTGTTTCCTCTTCATTCTCCTCAAGTGCAACAACAACATACACATGTCTTGCAAATAAAATGTAATTCAATAACTCGTATGACAAATGATTTGACCAATCTACATACATAAATTCATATATATAATTAAATATATTACAAAATAGTAATAAACTGAAATAAATTGAATTAAATTACCTTCTTGTACAAGGTCTGAAACATGGTCATAGTCATCTGATGCAAACATTTGATCATTGTCTTCAATTGTTGTTTCATATTGATCATGTGTTTGTGTAGGTGTCAACGATCTTTCTTCCACTCTTCAACCCATTTCGTATTCTCACATGCTTCCCAATCACCTTAAATACAAAATTGACAAAAATATGCAAGCTCCCTTGTCCAGATAGTCCTTGTGCTTGCATTTGAACTCTTAAATGAATGTCATTTAGTAGATCCACTGATTGTCTCACAATCAAATCTAGGTAGAATTTTCTATTTTTCAACTAACCAAAATAATCATTGAACTGTAGAGTACTCACTTGATCCTACAGATAACTTTGTATTGCACCAATCTATAATCACATGTGCATCTTTAAATTTTACTGCATCCTCAAATTTCAATTACTCTCTAGCAAGAATTCTTTTAACACATGCAGTAGCTCCATCATGTTCTCCTTTACCATACCCAACTTGAAAATAAATCCACATATGTTGGACATTATGTTCCTTGTGACCCCTACTTGACTAATAGAACTTTCGAGCATTCTTGAACTATCTCGTACAATTTGTTGGTGTTTCAATTCGCACCTCTAGAATGTGGATTAGGAATGGACAGCTATGCACAGTTAGACTGTTCTTCAAATTAGGAGGGGAAGCTCCCTCTTCGCTAATTATGCTTTAAAATAAATACTAAACCACTGCCAATCTTTTTATTTCTTAGTTGAGAGCACAAGGTTATAAAACACTTTACATTGTAGCCAAGGATTTTTCTAGTTTCGTAACTTCAAACTACAACTAAACCCATTCTAATAATGCTTCTAATAACTCAAGTAAATTCAAAGCCTGAGAGTTAGAAGTAAACAAGGAATGATTGATGTGACACAAAATCTTAAATAAACTCGCTTCCATAACACACCCAAAGACTCATTATACTTATTACATGTAAACTGAAATAAAGATTACGAAAGCAAAGCATAAGACAAAGTATTGAAATAGATTGAGATAGTAGATTAGAGAAACATAGGCATGAGATTTCCTTCCTCAAATTTATAATAGCAAATACACTTTTGGGACAACAAATTGTAGCAAAGATAGGCTTACAATATGCAATAAAACCAGATTACATAGATAAAAGTTAAATAGACATTGAATAGAAAAGTTACAGGAAAAATAGGCTCAACAATTTGTTATCACAACAATGGTTAAAAAGAAATGGGCAAGGATACCCTTATGTATACACAAACAAGGAGTAGGGAACCCTAAAATATCCTTGTTTTTAACAACTAGACTTGCCAACATGCAAGTTTTATTTCTAAGACTAAATAAAAGATAACTAAAAATTAACCAATTTCTAACATTAGTTAATTGAAAAAGCTCCAACTATACATTTGATATTTCCAAAGAATAGATATGCATGAATGAGAACAACAAGTTAAAATCAGAAAAAAAAAAAGCGTCGAGTTAACTGTTGCTTTTACTTGAGTTCTATTCCTGGAAATATTTGCATGCTTCAACTGGTAGTTCACTCATTGATAGCTTGGGTAATCATATCCTCCAAAAAGTTGTTAACTGCCTCTTCATCAGGAACACTGATACTAAATAGAATGATGTACTATTTTTCCAACATCTCCACACCATCTGCGATCAAACTTAGCAATTATTTCCTCTTTTCAGTTGCTTCATCAAATTTTGTTGACATTGTGGCAACATGATTCATCTTGCAAGAAATAGGATCACCATTAAAATTGCTATGAATAAGGTTTTGAAACTATGTTTGTACTTCACCGAGATCAAAGTAAGTGCCATCTTCATGTCGATATTAACAAGGGATTTGTGACACAAACACACTTACGAACTTGAGAGTATTAGCAACCTTCTGTATATATCCAACCAATTCTATAGATATTCCTTCATAGGTTTTTACTTTAAAGAGGTGTTGTTCTCTCCAAGCAAAAAGCTTCTTCTTGTGTTCTTCTATAATAACTGAATCGTAAGACATCCTCAAGTCAAAAATGATGATCTCATCACTTGGTTTCCTTTCCGCTATATTTTTCTCAAACTCTAAATCCCTCAGCGAAGATCACGTGAGTTATACCTCAATTGGTATATCTCTGCAAGTATAAATCTACCCCTCATGATGAATTCTTGTATCCAATCTCTCATATGATTTTTGTATATGACCAACTAACTCAGTTGATGTTGATCTGTAGGTGACTCTAGAATTTATGGAAGCAATCAGGTGGCATGTGTAGTACTATGAAGGAGGTTGGAAATATACTATCGTAGTTAGCGAACCTCAACCTTGAGGGCTGCCTTATCTTCTCCATCCTTGAGCACTCATTCCTTCAGGTTATCAACTGCAACCTCAAAGAGATTCACATCAGTATGTCAGGTGCTTCTTCCGAGATTGGCCTTGACAAATTTGAAGTCGTCAATTTCAACCTCATCAACATTCTTGTCCTCCGTGCTTCTTAAGTTTCTTCTTTTTTGTGTTTTGGTAGATGCTATCAAGTTCTATAAAGTTTAATTGATAAGAAGGATCCCTCCTTTTCCTACCTAGCAGGTTCTCAAGCCAAGACGAGGAGTCTCTACTAACTTCTATGGGAGGATTAGTTCAAGCTCCAGTAACTCTTGATGGATCAATAGGTTTTGAGATGTTGTGAACTGGTGAATCACCTTCTGAATCTATATATGAATAGGAGAATGCTTCGGTGACGGTGAAAGAACAAGAGATGAAGGCAAAAATTCAACTTGTGGTGTTGAATCAATTGGAACTTCTAGTGCATTTGTTGATTCACCTTTTCCTTCAAGCTTTTCATCATTCTTATAATCTTTGTATCTTCTGGAGGATTGCTCATAGCTTTTGCTCTTAGTTTTGATTTAAAAGAAGAAGGTAGAGATGATTGAACTATCGGTGGCTCCGCAATTGGAATAGTTATCTTCCGTGTCTTCTTATTGTTTAGGAATATCTTGTTGTTCTTGATAACTCGGCTTGTTCTTTCCTTAATACTTGTAGAAGTGGCCACTGCTCGACCTAATCTCAGGCATACATGGGAAGTAGGACTTCCCCATCATCATCTAAAAGACCTTCCACATCTTCTGATAAGAAAATAACCATCTAGTGAAGTGTAAATCTGTTGTAGTTGTGCTTGTGCACTTCAAACTCATCTTCACAATTAGTCCATAAATCTTCAAGTGTAGGCACATGTGTATGATTCTGACCAAGACATGTTGTGAAGACACCATGAGGATCATGTCAATGTCTCTCTTTGAAAAGATTGAGGAATTTTTTTGAAATTTCATCACTCATCAACTTAGCATCAGTCGTTGATCTGCATCTGTATATGCTCATCTCAAATGGGAAACTAAATGTAGGCTTGCGTCTGTTATACAAAAATGTGTGCACTTCATGTACTTGCCTTAGAAATTCCACAAACACAACCTCATCTGTTGGATATCTAGATAGCATGAATGGATCACCTAAGAAGCCATATACTTTTATGTAGGAGAACATGGGGAATTGGATAAACCAATCAGCCCACTCTTCCATTGCCAATATGGCATCTGTTGAAATCCATATATGCAACTCATTATCAAGATCTCACACTATATGCATCAGGAATATATCATTCACCCACTTGTAGCGCTGCTGAGATTATGAAAAATCTAACTGTGGGTAATGATCATACACATGTTGAACACCCAAAGTTCTAATGACATTCAAACCTCTAAACTTTCCTTGAAAGGCCATTAGATATACGAAGTAGGATATCATGCAAAATTCATGGGCCTTGAAGAACTCTATCATTTGACAGTGGAGACAATCACTGATCAATGTTGGTTAGTCGCAGTGCTCTGCTCTATTAATGATTTGGGAAATTTATTGGCCTCTGCTTGACCCATGACTCGATTGAGAAAAGTAATCATGACTGCAAATTCCTTCTTGAACTCACTGCACCCAACATTCCTTGGCAAAGTATTATGCTTCTCTTTCAACCACTTCTAAGCCATTCTTTTCTGACACTTATCCTTTTGCACATACTACACCTTTTCACATTCTTCAATAAATATGATGAAGTTTTCTATCTATGGTGGTATTGAAAAACACTTCTCAATATCTTTTAGCTTGAGGTTGCAAATAATATGCCCATTTGCTGATATGATTTCTGGTGAAGTTGGATTTCAATGCTTGACACAAACAATTATGAATTCAAGGCTTTGCACCGAGATGGGGATAGAAGCTACTGCAAGTAACCCAAAATGATAAAAAAAATTACTGCAATGTTTCTTGCACCTTACAAAGCATGCAAATCAATAATTCGAAACACATGATTCAAGTTAGTTTTGAATGTTCTCAGGAAATGGAGCAACACTGATTTGGTCCTGATTTTTGTTGGAGAATACTAGATGTTTGAAAACTTGAAGTTTGACTGTAAACATTCCTATGTTCAGAAAAGTTCTGCACAAGAGCTAAAAATAGATATCTTTTTTTTCTTCAAAAAAGGAAGATTTTAGAAAAAAGGCTGAGGTCTAGGTTTTGTAGACAATCTTATTCTGAAGAGACCCAAATCGTCAAATTTTGAAAAAAGCTAACTTTTCCCAAGCATGCAAGATTTTCTAAAAATTAGGGCCGAAAAATTGAGGTTTGGATTTTGTAGACAATTTTGTTCTGAAAAGACCCAGATCATCAAATTTTGAAAAATTTGAGGATTTCCTGAACATGCGTGATTTCCTAAAAAATAGGGATCGACATGCAAATTTTTAAAATTTTCCAATCTTCAAGAGGAGTGAAAAACAAGTAGACCCATATCGACAAAACTTGAAAATTTTGACCACTTGTTTCTAAAACACGATGCCCTAGAAAATTAGACCATGCAAAAGCATGTGTTTGTGCTTCCCAATCTTGAATCCATGAAGAACATTGAAAAATTACTTTATTTGAGTCTCTAGACCTTGATAAGAAGAAAATTTTATGTTTCTTCCTTTGAAATCCAACCTGTAAATTATGAAAAATGAATGCTAAAAGCTTTCTTAAATAGGGTTTGGAGATAAAAAGTGCTTTCATGCAAAACCCTAAAATTTTGGAGTTTGCATGCAAAAATATTTGACTTTGTTTGCATCAAAACGAAGAATTCCTCTTTAATAGGGAAAAAAAAGTATGCATGCATGAAAATGTTTTCAAAAAAATTCTAAGTGGAGATGACTTGGGTGCCTTCCTTGAAATAAGGTGCCTAGCTTCACTAGATATATAAATTTTTTCCTAATTTTTCAGTTTCTGCTTGCTTCTACCTCTATTGAAGCTTGCTTCTGACTTTGACGATCTGTCAAATTGGCACTGTCAACTAATAATCTTTGTTTGATCATGGCAATCTCATCTTTGACCACTACTGAAGTGATCCCCAACTTCATTTCAACATTTGACATCATCTAATTGTATTTGCACACCCTTGAAGCTGCTAACGGAGACCAAAATGGAAGAAAGTATGGCGGGAATCAAAAAGTTTCTAAGGCACAAACACTTGGGTGCCCTCCTTGAAATAAGGTGCCCAATATCCCCAAACTTAACCATTTTTTGAGATTTTCAAAATTTTCTTTCTTCATTTCACGTGAAGCCGGTAACCCCTTTTTGTTCTTCATTTTTGGGCAACTGGTGAATAACAGAGTTTGAAAGTCAGTTAATCTGGCAAGCCTAATCATATATGAGTTGAATGGTACCCTTTACCAGCCTTCGTTACTACATCTAACTAATTTTCTGAAAGTTGGAAATGGTTGACGAAGAAGTTTTAACGTTTTCTAAAAAATGCAAAAAATATTCTAAGCATTGAAGTCTTGGGTGCCCTCCTTGAAAAAAGGCACCCAAGATTACCAAATAATTTATTTTTTGAAATTTTGAAATTTTCTTTGGTTTTCCTCGTTTTACATAAAATTCCTCTGTTTGACCTACAATTCTTGTTGTCTGATAGATCTTGTGAACTAGATGATGGATTCATTAAAGAACCTGAACATATTTGAGATGACCTCCAACTTTTCAAACCCTAAAAGTTGCTTGTGACTATTTTTTGCACAACTGGAATCGAGCTGACAAAGGAGATTGCACATTTTCTGAAAAATGCTAAGGCATGAAACCCTAGGCACCCTCCTTGAAATAAGACATCCAACTTCTCCAAAGTTAGATTATTTTTCAAGATTTTTAATTCCTCCTTGTTTTTCGTTCACCACCTTCATTGACTGTGTTGACTGTCATTGCTGACTGCATTGGCTGTCATTGTTGAATGCATTGACCATCGTCAGAAGCTAAAAATTGGCTAAGGAATTGGATACCAGGCACCCTCCTTGAAATAAGGCACCTGGGTTTCCCAATGTTAGAATATTTTTCACAGATTTTGGTATTTTTAGATTCCCCCTCCTTTGTTTACCATTTCTTGAGCATCTTTTGTTGTTGATAAATCTGTGCAGCATTTGAGACTTTGATTCTGACACCTGACAGTTGGCCTTCCTCCATTGATGACCTCAAAGGCCCTGATTTATCTTTTGAAAAAGCAAAATAGACCCACCAGAGAAAAACTATCTTTTTGATAATTTTGACTAGACTAGCCTAATTTGGGACATATTTTTAACCAATTAAAATCAATTTGATCCCTCCATGCAAAGATTTTATTTTTAGAAAAAATTTCCAGTATCCATTTGACAACAAACCTAGAAAACCCTAATTCAAGTCTATTTTTAGAAATTTCTAAAAATAGAAAATTTTAATTTTTTTTTACATTTTTTACAAGACTTGAATCACTTTTACAAAATGCCTTAATGAAGCAAAAATTTTAATTTTGGGAATTACACAATTATTTGACCATATGAGATGTTTTGTCATCTGGATTCCTCTTTCTCTTAAATTTGTATATAATATATTGAAACAATATTGAACAAACTTTGATGAGTGTAACCATTCGCCCCTCAAATAGAAATGATACTCCCTTAAGATTTTTCCATCATCCTTTGTACTATCATTTGTATGCCTATACAAAATATGAACAAACATAGCCACTTGCATTGAATTGTGGGTAAAAGTACAAACCTATGTCACATTTTATAAAGGAATCAACCAACACCAAAAAAAAAACAACTTCGACCACATAAAAGTGGTCTTTATGTTTTGAATTTCAAAATGATGTAAAATAATGAAATGTAGAACTCTTGATGAAGTTTATTCATGTAATTTTTCAAAAAAAATAAAAATTGTTTTGATATTTTTTTAAGAGTTTAAGAGCAAATTTTGAAATGCTAAAAATTTTAGGAAAAAGTGACATTCAGTTGACATCAAGAAACAAATAAAAAAAACTTCATTTTCCCCTAGATTTTTTTCTCCAAATAGGTAACTTCAATATCTAGTGTTTTTTTTTAAATTTTGATATATATTTTCCTCGTAATAACATTTTAAAGTCAAACTTACCAAAATTGGATAGTTTTCATTTGAGGTCATCTATTGTCTACTTTTTTTTATCATTTTCAAAAAATAAACTAGCATACATATATTAAATATTAATATATATATAAAATACGCTGAGAGTTATCCTTCTCGAGTATTTTTAGCTAATCATATATTTTAAAAAAGAAAAGGGAGGCACAAAAAAAATCTCACTACAATAATGCAGTATGTTTTGTATATTTACAAATGACTCCTCAGCATCCCTTAAATTAGAGAAACAGATTTGATTCCATATTTTGCATGCATGGTTACAAAGGTGTCTGCAACTACTACATTTAAAACAGAGAAAGCTATAAAAGCAAAGATCAATAAAGGAAAGAACAAAGAACAAAGCTAAGGATAAGATTTTGTAGGCATCAAACCACTAAGAAACCAAAGTTAAAACAAGGAAATTTTTGCATTATGTAAACTGCTTTAAAATTTGATTTAAAAGCATAAATCTATTGATAAATACGTTACTTTGTGACGGGTTAGTAGATGTCAATTTATATGAGGAGAATAAAAATGTACATGTACTCGTTGATGCCATTGTAATACGCCTCTTAGCGTAATTATACCCTTTTGAAGAGGATTCTCTCCTTTGGTGTACCATAGATTTTTCAAAATTTTAAATATGTTTTACTATCTTTTAAATTTCTAATCAACCTCTTTTTAACTTTAACAACCTACTTGCATTATTTTAAAAATATATATATTAAAACTAATCAAATTATCAAAAAAAAATATATATTTGGATTCACCACTTTGAGCTCTATAAAAGGGTATTTTTCTTTTTTCTTTTTAAAATCATTCTAACTGAAAAAACATTTAGTTGAAGTTGAAAGTTTCAAAAAATTCTAAAAAGTGTTGAGTTGGTTGCCAACTAGGATGCCACATAGGTAGTTTCAAGTGAAAGGGTTTCAATTGAAACCCTTTCCATTGAAACCTTACACATAAATTGAGTCACATTTTAAAGTGATGAGGAAAAATTTAAATTTTTCAGTTTCAAGCCAAAGGGTCTTGCCCAAAACTCTATGTGCCATTATAGGCCATGTGATTTTGGGCAAAACTATTTCAACCAAAACTATTTATATTAAAATTGTTTCACTCAGAACTATTTAGTTGGTTGAAAGTGTGACATAGCTTTGTGCTTTTACCCTTGTAATATTGTGATTGGATTTCCTCTTGTGGAGCAAGAGTTTAGTTTTCTATGAAATCAACCACTGATAGTATAGTTCCAACTAGAAATGCGTTTCTACATGTGTGAAATTGTATATCAAGCCATCAAGCATGTTGAGAGTGCTTGACATATTTTGGTACAATCTTACTCTTAAAATATAATATGAATGCATGAATACTATTTTTTTCAGTGATTAAATCTCAACGCTTTCCAACTTTTCCATCTTTTAAAGAATACTCAACATTCTTAAATATTTTAACATGCACTAATTGTTGTCCAAACTCATTTTCAACACTTTCATGCATACAAACTTTGAAGAATGAAATATTACCACAACTAGTTCATTGTCGAGAAATACACAAACTTAAATAAAATAATTACCCATTAGATCTTTCACAAAGCAAACCTGCTATAAACTCCTTGATTGTTTCAGGTGGCATATTAATACCACATTCCTGCATAATCATGTTAGTATGTAAAGTACAATATATATAACGGAAAACATCATAGTAATAATGAAATTGCACATGCATTTTACAACAACAAGAGATTCATTGCTTATTAATTTTGATATACCAAGGTTTACATTTTTCAAAAGATCTTTGACTAATGCTAATATTACTAGGCAACATTGAATCATCACAAAATTTTCTATAAAATTCAGTTTGAGTTGTGTATAATAAGTCTTTTGGATGAGGATCACAAATTTTGGACCCTACTCTTAATTTCCAAACATCTCTAGCATTAGATGATACCCTAGTATTATCATGCCAATATTTTTCAACCAAAGATTTTATTTCAATATTCAATTTCATGTCAAATCTTGGGAGTCGACCACTAAAACTCCAACATTAATTGATTGGATCATTTTCTATAATTTATCTTCTCTTTGCCACCCTTACCAACGTTTTAGGATGTATTTTTATAGTTCCACCAATATTTCTTAACATTTTTTTTTATCTAAAGTTGTTTTATTAACTAAAGCAATTGTTATAGCTCGTCGTGCCACATTCTTATCTTTAGGTCAACTCATCTTTCCAATAGACTCAATGGCACTAGCAATAGTATATATAACATGTTTAAGTGGTTCATCTTTTCTTTTCGGTTTTACAACAATGTCTAACTTTTCATTACTTTTCTCATTCCCACATTCTCATCAATTGCATCATGAGTTAACATTGAAAAGATAGTTTTTTCGATAAAAAAATTGTTTGTATAATTTATTGGCATGTGTTTTTATTTTTCTCCAAGAAATATTATCGAGAAGATTATCCAAAACAATACTTTCAATTTTTTTTTAAATATTTTCATTTTCAACAACACTTTCATTTTCATTTTCAACAACAAAAGGATTTTCATTTTCAGTTTTAACAACAAAAGGATTTTCATCTGATATGCCAAATGATACAAATCCTTTGTATAAACTTTATTTTACTATAAATATATATAGGCCACTAGCCTTTTACCAAAAAAAAAAACAAAAGGATTTTCATTTTCATTTTCAACAACTAAAAGATTTTCATTTTCATTTTCAACAACAAAAGGATTTTCATTTTCATTTTCAACAAGAAAAGGGTTTTCATTTTCTAAAATTTCTCTATGAATAGAATCAATCTCAACACTGTTATATCCATCTTCTTTTAAATCGTCTAGAATCACATTTTCTATATCAGCCAAAGGTGGATTTGAAGACGTACCTAGATTTGTGCCTATTGTCACGTTATCTATAACATTGAAAGGTGGATTTGAAGACATACCAGGATTAGTTTCTATAATCGTATTATCTTCTACATTCACCTCTTGCAAATTTTTATCATCTACATCCATGGTCTTTTCAATGTTTTTATCTTCAATAGTGATGGAACTAAATGCTTCAACATTATTCATTGTTTGAATCCCCATTCTTCTAAATCTTTATATTTTTGCATCCTCTCTCCTTCATGTGTTTCTTCAAGGGTCAATACCTTCCTATCTTTCCTCTTTTGATGACATTGTGATCCCATGATTACAAAATTCTGAAGCATAAATGAATTTCAATAGTAAAAGTCTATTTTTTTATTCCTCCAAATGAGTAGAAAATAAACATAATTCCACTCCAAAACTCTCGCAATGTTGCCTTCTTTCAAAATTCAAATCAAATTGCAAGTTCAAAAGCCTGTAGGAGACAAGATTCATTAGAAAATGGAAGAATTAGTCGTTGTCAACCATACACTGTCAAGTTGTAAAATTGGAAATAAATTTTTAGCAGTAAAAATTAAAAAAAGGTCAAAAACCAAACGGGATCTTGTTTGCTAAACGAGATCTCGTAGTGTCCTCCAAATGAGTAGAAAATGAACACAATTCCACTCCAAAACTCTCCCAATGTTGCCTCCTTTCAAAATTCAAACCAAATTGCAAGTTCAAAAGCCTGTAGGAGACAAGATTCATTAGAAAATGGAAGAATTAGTCATTGTTGACTGTACACTATCAAGTTGTAAAATTGGTAGTAAATATTTAGCAGTAAAAATTAAAAAAAGGTCAAAAACTGAATGGGATCCTGTTTCTTAAACGGGATCCCCTAGTGAATGGGATCCTATATCCTAAATAGGATTTCATTTCATTTCCAACATTTGAAATATTAAGCATAAAAAAATTTCCCGCTCCTCTCTCATCTCTCCTTTGTCTGCATTTGAACAGCCTACGTGCATGGTGGATTCTGCCCTAGGGATACCCCACGGTCCCCCTATGTCCCCTCCTGACCCGTGTCTTGCCCTATCACATGCGGACTTGTGTCCCTTGGGAGCCGCTCCTAGAGGGTTTGATCCTTTGATTGTGGGTCAATTTGAGTCACCCGTGATTCTGGTCTTGTCTGGTGTGGAAGTGCCAGCAGTCTAGATTCTTCTGAAAACTAAAGGTTGGAAGGATGTGCTGATCAATGGTAAACATAGCTCAAAAGGCCCTTCACCTCTTTCTGAAGAGGAATTCAAAGCTTCGGGAATGGATTTCACTATCTCTAATATAGTTAGTGAAAGGATTCTTTCCTCCATGGAGAACATAGTTGTTGGTCATTTTCTCTCATTTTGTCCCTCTGTGGATATGGTCCGAAGATGGGTTGCTGCTAAATGGCGCCTCAAAGGAAGTGTGGACATTTGCGCAATGTCAAGTGGTCTCTTCTTTTTCAAATTCACAGCTTCAAGAGACTTGGTTGCGGTCCTCTCTTCTGGGCCTTGGGTGTATGGAAAGCACAGTTTGGCATTATGTCGTTGGAATCTGGGTTTTGGCCCTGCTATGGATCTAAATAAATTGACCTTGGTCTAGATTCGACTACCTAGGTTGCCCTTAGAATGCTGAGATGAATCCATCTTCAAAAGCATTGGGGATTCCTTGGGCCAGTTCATTACTTCAGAATCCATCACCAGATCCAAATCCAAGTTAGTGTTTTCCCACTTTTGTGTGAATATTGATGTGAATAAGACACTTCCTAACTCTGTGAAGTTGTGCTCTAAGTTTGGTACCTGGGTTCAACCAGTTTGCTATGAAAATGTTGTTGCTTACTGTTAGAAGTGTGCTAAACCTGGCCACCTTATCTCTGACTATAAATCTTCCTTTAATCGAGAGTCTAACCTGGGAGACTCTGCTGCAAATGTTCACCTTCCTTTGGAAAATGATGCTTTGAAGGATTATGACTCTCTGGCCAAGTTTGAGTCACCAGTTTTGGTTGAACCCCCAATCTCTGGGGATCCTCCTAGTGGGATAGAGATTTCTAGTGTGGATCCAGCTTCGAGCCTTGCTATTCCTACTCTGATTGAGAAGTTGGTAGTTGATAAATTTTGGATGTTGATGCTCCATCCTCTAACTCGGCTCTTGGGGGGATGAGTTATTAGGTGGCTCCCTATTGGAGGTAGGATCTACTGCTGGGACTAGTGAGACTATGGGTGAAGAGGGCAAAATTTGGGAGGATGTGGGTGCTGGAGTTAAAGAAGGGTCAGTTTTTAGTTTTGAGGGATTGGATCAGGAGAAAGCACTAGAAGAGGATAATTGGGTAACCCCAAAGAAAAGAGTGAGAAAGAAGAAGGCGGATGTGGGAGGTGACTCCAAACCTGGAAGACCCAGCCATAGACAAGCTAGGTTGAGAGAGATTGCAAATGAGATAGCCATTGGTAAATAGAGAACATTCGAAGTGTCCTCCAAGAAGGGTAAAAAATGAAGGCCATTTCATGGAATGTGTGAGGGCTGAACAACTCTCATAAGAAGCTTGCTCTGAAGAACTATGTATTAGAACATAAGATTGATGTAATACTTTTACAAGAAACCAAGATGAAGAAAGCTAATTTTGACAATATTGATAAGTATTTATGGTTGGGTGCCACTTACTCCTATAGTGATGTTGATGGAGTGTCAAGTGGTCTTGTTATGCTATGGAACCCCTCTAGGATTAATGGCTCTGAACTATTCTGCTGCTAAAGTAGTGTGGGAGTTTCCTTTTCTTACCTGGGCGGCTCTTGGTCGCTTATCAATGTCTATGCTCCCAACCAGAGAAATTCTAGGAATGCCTTGTGGTAGGATCTTTTAGATTGGGTTAAAAATATTAGCAGATCTCACTAGCTTGTGGCTGGGGACTTCAACTCTCCCTTATATCCTTTAGAGAAAAGTGGTGGCCTGGTGGATTATTCTAATAGCATGGATGATTTGGAAAACTTTCTAAGTTCTACTGGCCTGATTGACATTGACTTATTGGGCCAAGCTTTTACTTGGACCAACATACATCTTGGGGAGGACTTAATTCAATTCAAATTAGATAGATTCCTTTGCTCCAATAACTGGCTTGGCCTGCTTAGTGCCAATCTTCAGGCTCTACCTAGGACGGTTTCGGATCAAAATCCCCTGCTATTGATCTTGAATGACCATTCTGTTGTTGGACCATTCCCTTTCCAGTTTGAGATAATGTGGAATTCCCACCCTAACTTCAAGAACAAAGTTGTTGAATGGTGGAATACTCTTGTTCGTGGTTCCCCCATGTTCAGGATATTTTTTAAACTAAACATATCAAATGTATGGTGAAAGGTTGGAACAAAAGAGTTTTTGGGGATGTTTTCCAGAAAAAAAGAGTTGTTGGGGATAAATTGAAAATTATCCAAAAGAAAATGGAGGAGGGGGATGTCATTCTACCTACTTGCAACCAAGAAAAAGAGAGTCAAAGGGAGTGGGAGAAAATTCTAAGGAAAGAGGCAATTTTTTGGAAACAGAAATCCAGGGTCCAATGGCTACAAGGTGACAGGAATACCTCTTTTTTTCACATTTTTTCCATTAAACATAAGAAAAGGAATTAGATAACTAAATTGCATAATGAGCAGGGGGATGTGATCAATACGCCCACCTAGATCAGTCTCTTGGCTGCGAACTATTTTCAGAAGGATTATTTGGCCCCTGCTAAGGCTCCTAATCCGACTTTGGACAATTTGCTACTGGACCCTCTCTCGACCATCATTTCCTAGAATAATAACCTTGGGATTCTCAGTGTTGTCACTCCTAAGGAGGTTAGGTTAGCTACTTTCAGTATGGGGGCTTACAAAGCACCTAGCCCAGATGGTTTTCCACTGGCCTTCTTTCAGATATTTTGGGAGATTGTTGGTGGGGACCTTGTCTTAGTTGCTCATGATTTTTTCAAATCTGGTAAGATTCTCAAACAACTGAACCACAACTTTATAGCCTTAATTCCCAAGATTTTCAATCCTCAATCTATGACTGATTTTTGACCCATCATCCTTTGCAATACCTTTTATAAAATCCTCTATAAAACTCTAGTGAACTGCATCAAACCTCTCCTTGACAAATTAATTAGCCCCACTCAAAAAGGGTTTGTACTTGGTCATCATATCCTTGATGCTACCACCACTCATGAATTACTCCATTGGATAGATGCAATAATGCTAGTATGGCCCTTAAATTAGATATTTAAAAAGGTTATGATACAGTGATTTGGGACTTTATCCCTAAAGTCTTAGCTAAGTTTGGGTTTGACCAATTTGTGGTCAAACTCATAATGGAATGCATAACTACGGTAAAGTACTTTGTTTTGGTTAATGGGACTCCTTTTGGGTTATTTAATGTTGGGAGAGGTATCAAACAAGGTGATCCCCTTTCACCCTATTTGTTTATCATGATTGTGGATTTCTTGAGCAGGAACTTTTCTAATATACTGTCAGAAGGGTCTATTAAGGGAATCAAGGTTGCCTCTTCTTTAGATCTGATTGTGATCCAATAATTTTTGGATGATACTTTCCTATTTGGGAAAGCCTCTGTGATTGAAGCTAGGAAATGGAAAAATTGTCTCAACAACTACACTGCTTGTTCTGGGAAGTGTATTAACTATAATAAAAGTATGATTTACTTCTTCAACAACACTCCTAACCTACAAGCTCAGGTGACTATTGTCTTGGGATGTATGAGTGGTTCTCTTCCTTTGATTTATCTTGGTTTACCCCTTATTGTCAAGGAAGTCACTCCTGACTTTTGGAATTCGGTCCTTGAAAGGATCCAAAGAAAGTTGGATGGGTGGAAAGGTTTCATCCTTAGCCATGCTAGTAAACTACAACTCCTATCTGCTACTCTTCAAGGTATCCATATCTACTTCCTCTCCATATTCAAGATCCCCATATATATTGCTGAGAAATTTGAGGAAATTCAAAGGAATTTCCTTTGGTCGGGGACCGATGAAAGGAAGAAAATTACTCTGGTTAAATGGGACAAAGTTTTTCAACCTAAACATTGTGGTGGGCTTGGGATCAGGATTGTCTCTAATACCAATAAGGCTTTGATGGCCAAAGTGGGTTGGAACCAACTAAGGAATAGAAAGGATTGGTGCAAGATTATGAATGCTAAGTATCTTCAAAACAAACCTTTGTTTGGTTGTCTCTCAGGCGTTCACCCTTCAAGTTCCTTGGCCTAGACAAGCATTTGCAATCTACAAGATTTTCTTAGGACTAGGATGAAATGGAAGATTGGTAATGGTAATAAAATCATATTCTGGGAGGACCCTTGGTTACTTGATACCCCTCTGGAAAATTTTGAATTTAGGAATCTTATGAGGTTGTCTCAATGGTTCTTTGGTGTTTATATTAGTGATTACCTCCTTGTCCCACATGGAGCTAGAAAGTGGAATGATTTGGCCCTTTGCTGCCCTTTATCCCCTGATCTGAGTCTCCTTGCCAAGTACCTGCAGGAGTTGCTCTCCCTTACTAGAATTCCATCAACCAACATGGGGGATGAATTCTTCAAGATTCGTGACAAGTAGGGTGATCTTTCAATTAAATCGGCTTACAATTTGTTGATAGACTAGGGTGTTGTCCTTGACCTTTGGAAGAGGGTTTGGAATTGACGCATGATCCTGAAAGTAAACTTCTTTTGGTAAATTTCCTGCCATAATAGGATTCTTACTTAGGAAAATTTGAGGAAAAAGGGGATTCTAGATCCCCAACAGATGTTTTTTTATGCAAGTGCAATGAAGAATCAGTGGATCACTTGTTGTTACACTACTTGTTTGCTATTGGTGTGTGGGAGTTGGCTTTAGAGCATTTGGAAATTTGGTGGACTATGTGTAAGGATGTTAAATCCTTTATCTTGAGCTAGACTGGACCCTTCATCCACCCCTTACCTTATGAGATTTAGAACCAGGTTCCCCCCATTATTTGTTGGTACTTATGGAAACAAAGAAACAATAGGATTTTCAGGAACATTGAGATGAGTCTAAAGGAGGTATTTGGTATTGGTTCTCGGCTCATTGTGGAAAACATTTCACTTTTCAAAGGGAAAACCCTAGATAAAGGTCTTACTAAGAGGGAAATTATTATGGCCAAAGCTTGGCATCAAAATCTGGATGCCAACTCTTATGACAACTCTAGATCTCTGGCTAGAAGGGACACTATCTGGAAGCCTCCAGACAGTGGTTGGTATAAACTTAATTTTGATGGGGCAGCCAAAGGCAACCCGGGCAGAGTTAGCATAGGAGGTGTTATCAAAGATTGCAAGGGAAATTTTGTGGCCGGTTACTCTGGGGGGATTGGCATCCAATCTTTTATGATTGTGAAAGCTAGAGTGCTACTAAAGGGCATCTAGTTAGGTTACTATGGGGATTGAGAACCTTCATATCGAAGGTGATTCTAAGTCTATTATTGATGTTGTTAACTTTGGCAGATTATTGGGGTGGAGTACTAAAGACATTTTATTAGACATAAGGCTCTTTGTGTCTAAGCTGAATTTGAAGATTGCTACCCACATTTATCAGGAGGGAAATCAAGTGGCTGATGCTTTAGCCAACTTTGGCACACATTGGAAAATTTCTAAGTGCTAGCATAATTTGGGGAATCTATCACTAGGTATTCAAGGTTTAATCTTGAAGGAGCAAAGCCCTTACTTGATCCATGATAATGTCTAATCATGCATTTTTATGGGCCTTATGGGGGGTCCACATTCTTGTCTTATGGGCTATGTGGACGGGTGTTAATGCTAAGGTGTCCTACAAGTGGAAAATTTTGAATAATGGGGTGGAGTCCATTTTTAAAAAGGCCATCATGAGGAATTATGGAGGGTACTTTGTGATTAAGGCCAAGTTGGGTTGTACCTTACGTAATCTCCTTTCGGGGATTGCGCTAAGCTATCGTATATCCATGAAGTTTTTTTATTTTAATTTTGATTTGACTAATAATTATGAGATAAAGCTTCCAATTGGTTCTATCTTTTCCGCTATTTTGTCTCCACTTCTAAAGGTCGGGATCTTAGGTGTTTCTAAATTTGGCCCCACGGCCATCTTGCTTTGGTTTTTGTGTAATAACAATGTGGAAGGAAAACCTTCCATTCCCATCATGTCCTGCTTACCTAGCTGCAAGTGTTTGAAGATTTTCATTTATGAGTTCACCAAAATTTCCTTTAGGGATTTAAATCCTCAAGCATGTGTTCTGTACATTGCTTTGATTTCCCAAGGTTGCATTGTTTGGCTTAAAATCTTAATTGTGCGGGTGACCTTTCACTTAACCAATTTCTCAAACCTTTTGCTCTCATAGGTTTTCCGATTATTCTATGTGTAGAGTGACATTATGGGTAGTGATAGGGTGTGAACAAAGCCCGACAACTACGGTGAATTTTGTAACGATCCATTGGTGTGGCACATATGCGTTGAAGGTGGTTTGGCTCCATTGATGGAGAGTCTGGTGGGTCATGACCCTAATTTATCTGCGTAGTTTGCAAATTCTTGAAAAGATAGAAGAGTTACCATGGGTGGTATTTCCTTTGAAGTGAATGAGGAAGTGATTGCACAGGCGATGGGGCTATTGTGCACTAGTAATAAGTGCCCAAAGCATACTAAGGCCCAAGATAACGAAAGCTTTAATTCCTTCTTTGTGGGGAATGAGAAACCGATTCATAACCAGTCGAGGTTTGAGAGAGAGGCTCTCCTACAGCCTTGGGACCAAGTTTGCCTTGCCCTAATGAAGTACGTAGCCCTGGAAGGTAGATACGAAACCTACTATTTCTATCACTTCCCTCTTTTAAATCACCTTCGGTGTAAAATTTTGTTAAGCTTTCTTTTTTTCCTTCTTAAGGATTTAGAGAGCTCTGTTGAAAAATGTATTGAGGCTACTGGTCTAAACCTTGAGGATACTCCTCCCTTGCCACTCCACCAAGGCCTCATTTTGAGGCTCTACCACTTCCATCTTATGTTATGCCCACCCAAACCCATTTATGTTGTCCCTGTTGAGGAAATTGAACCTCCTGTTGTGGCCAATATATCCCCGGCTAAGTCCAAAGGTCCCATCAGGAAAGCCCATTTGGTTATTGTTGAAACTCATAAGCCTAAACCTGATACTAAAAAGCTTAAAGGGAATGCGGGAATTTACCAGACTAGTGCTATGGCTAGTCTCTATGAGCTCAAGGCAACCCTTGCCAAGACTGTTAGCAAACCTACCCCAAAGAAGAAAGTTAAGGATGATGTGAAGGGTTTGATGGAGCCTCTAGCCAGGGACAACAAAGGTAAAAAATGTTGTGGGTAGGGACTCTAAGGGGGACACGGTGGTCACTGCTATGATGGTGACTGGTGGCGATACCATCATCAGGAGGTCTAGTTGGTTGGCTAAGAATAATAAGAAAGTGCAAGTTAATGACATGGATATGGAAGAGGAGATGTCTGATAGCAAAGATTGCAGGGATGAGGAGTCTGGGGATAAGGAGGAGTATGTTGGGGGACCCCACACCATTCTTGATATTAGAAAAGTATAGAAGGAGAACTCAACCTCCCAGTCTCGGACCCTCTAGACGTGGAGCGTGTTGATATTGTGAAGGTTGCAGATTATGGGAAGGAGCTCTGTGTGTTGTAGGAAAGAATGGAAAAGTTGGACAAGAAATTCAGTGGCTTGACCCATTTCACTATCAAGTTGATCCACTGTGTTACCAACACCCTTTCTATTGTGATGAAGGACGAAATGGACACGAAGAATGTTGAAGAAGGCTAGGAATGGGTTGGGGATGATGTTGTTAATCTCCTTTCTAAGAACTAGGAAAATTCCAGTTAGTTTGTTGTTGTTGTGTTGTATGTATGTTTGTTGTTGGTCCGCTGTGTATGTTTTTTGCCTTGATCTTTAATGTTTTTTGGACTTGATCTTTTTGACCCTAGTGGCTCTCTATGTAAAGGGTACAACATGATGTAAATGTTGCTTACCGTATCAAAAACATTTGAAATATTAAACAAAGAAAACTAGATCTCGTTCTTAAAAGCGAGATCCTATTTCTTAAAATTTAAATTATGGATTGGGTTTGTGGTTTGGCTTTTGGTTTGAGAAAAGGCTTGGGGACTCGAACCTAAGATTTGGGCCTATTTTGACCTACAACTTGAAGGTCATGTCAATGTTACAAGAAAGAGTGACTTTGGGCATATGT
This sequence comes from Sequoia sempervirens, assembly GCA_007258455.2. Classification (NCBI taxonomy): domain Eukaryota; kingdom Viridiplantae; phylum Streptophyta; class Pinopsida; order Cupressales; family Cupressaceae; genus Sequoia; species Sequoia sempervirens. The sequence goes on from VDFB02109042.1 coordinate 43,415,421, forward strand.
TTGAAGACCTTTTCTACAGATATTTTTTACGAAATAAAAACCCATTATAGATGAGATAGTGTAGATTTCAAACATGTAATTTTTATTTTTTTATTTTTTTATTTTTTTATTTTTTTTAACAAGGGGAATCGGGTGCAGCACGGCCCCCCATATAACCCCCCACCACCGGTAAACTTTTTACCGTGACCGGCAGTGCTGGCGGGACACACCAACCGGTACCACGGGAGCGCCGGAGAGTCGAACCCATGGTGGGCGCCCTGCTACAGGGAACACCTTAACCAATTGGGTTCGGACCGGCGCCCCAAACATGTAATTTCTTTTTACAATTGGATTATTTTTTCTATTTTTCAAATATTTTTTTATGAAACTGGTCCATAAACTTGAAATATCAATTTTTTTTAATATTTTAATACATTTTATTAAAATATTTTTTTGAAAAAGGAATTATGCGTGCACATTCTTCAGACAGTTCTTTTCAATTTGAAAAAAATCAAAAAAATGATAAGCTTAGGTCATCTTATGCTCGATGTACTCTTATGCTCGATGTACATGAGAATTTTTCAAAACAACAAATATGGCCAATAAAAAATTAACAAAACAAAATATTCAAAATATATATATATATATATATATATATATATCATGCATGTTCTTTAGTGTGTTACAAATCTTTCCCCAAAAGGATTTAGAAAAATACAATTATTTAGGTCAAAATATGGATGACGTACACATGCATGGTATAGTAAAAAAATGACTTTTAAATAATGGTTTTTTAGACATGCCTATTGAAAATCAATTTGTATCATTTGGTTATTAAAATAAATTACATATTTGGAAACTAGACTCAAAGTACTACATTTTTTATTACTAACTATTTTAAGATTCAATCTCTAAGTGCTTCAAATTTTTAGGTCAAATTAGGAAAATTCTGAAAAATTAGGGAAAACACTTCCACTTTTTGGCCAAAAAGTGGACTCAACTTCTTACACGCACCCATGATGGTTTGATAAAAAATTGAACCTTAGCTAGACTCATGAGTTATAGGTCCTACTTGTGGATGAGATAATGGGAAAATAATGAGGTTTAAGACATTCAAAAGGTAACTATGGAGTAATCAATAATTTGATTTGTTTCAAAATACAAAGATGAAAATTTATGATGTGGGATGATGAGATTAATCTAGGGATGCAATTTTAAGTTAAGTGGTAAAATGTTAAAAATAAGACTAAACTAGAAAAGACTCTATTTTTTGTTTTTGGTTACTATGCAAAATCAAGTCTAAAATCTATACTTTCAAAGTTAAACCCTAATTTCTCTATGTAAACAAATGCATCAGAGAATAATCAGATTCAATATAGAAAAGACATAGATGTGGTATAAAAAGTAACAATTATGTCACAAGAATGTAACAGATGTGTTACGACACTCAACAATTACATGATAGTAATAGTTGTGGTATTGTTTTAGACAGATGTGGTGTTCTGAATTTCTAGGTTTTCTGAACAGATACAATACAGAAACTAATAGTTGTAGTACAAAACATAGTTACGGTATAGAAAAGATAGATGTAGTGCAAAAATTAACAAATCTGTAACACTGATTCTGCAAATGCATTGTAGAATACAGATGTGATGTAGGAGTTAACAGATGCAGTGCTCTAACTTTTTTTCCTAAAAAATAGGTTTCTTAAGTGACTTTTCATGTTTTATTTTTCAAAATTGGACAAAAGACACTTATTAAACACAAATTACAGAAACAACTTTTTGACTCTTTGACTCTTGGTAACAAGGTTTAAGGACCAAAGGCTAATGGTATCACTGGTATAGAATAGACTAAAGACAATTGAAAACAAGCATGACTTGTTGGACTCTGGGAACACTAAGAGGGGGGTGAATCAGTGTTCAACAAGATTTGAATTCATTCCAGATCTTAAACCATTTACAATACTTAAACAAAATTAAATATGCAAGCACATGGAGGAGACAATCAAAACACCATAACACCAAGATTTTTACGTGGAAACCCTGTTAGGGGAAAAACCACGGTGGAGATTAATCCACAATTTATACTCTATTAAAAGTATGAAAAAAATGGAATGCACATGCATTCAGGC